>AWOL01S0004116.1:50533-70314 GCA_000715115.1 Nicotiana otophora | reverse complement strand
ATTGCTTACTTTATTGTTACAATTTGTGAAACAATTGTGAAGTTAGTGAATTGAAGTCTTCAAGTCTTCAACGATAATTAATTTTCAACAAGTTGTTATTTCGGTAAACTCGTTCCAACTCTTAATTTTTAATATTATAATTTTGTTTGTTTTATTTATTTTCTATTATTTGATTAATTAAGATGGCTTCCTTAAAAAACCTTTTTGGTAAAAATAAGGGAAAATCCAAGAGTGGCAAATCTAGTGGCCAATCTATTCCTCCTCCACTGCCCCCAGCTCCCCGACCCAAACCCCATATTCGTCCTACACCTGCTATTATTGATAGTGATAATAGTTTATTATAATTTACTGAGAGTCAATTTTGCCATAATATTGGAGCTGGTGAACAATTAGACCATGAATTAATGAATGCTCTTTATTCTAATCCAACTATTGATGAAAATGATAAGGAGGAAATAGATTTTTATGAAACTCAATCGGATGATGATACACCCACTAGTCCTGCTCCTGAAATTAACCCAACTAGTGATAATCCAAATGATGCTCCGTCTGATACTCCTGTTACTGCCCCTACTTTTTCTAGACACAGTTACGGATATTTGTAGATATTTTTGCATTAGTGATAAAATAATGTCAGTTTCAATAGATAATGCTACTAGTAACACAAATGTTATAGCCTTGCTTACCACTACACTAAGTCCTACATTTAGTAACATTTTTTATGTTAGATGTATTTGTCATATTTACCATTTAATTGTGGGTGATGGTATGAGAATTTTAAATATTGAAATTGAAAAGGTTAAAATGGTTCTTAACTGGCTTTTTTATTCAAACCGTAGAAGTAGACTTAGTTTATATTGGAGAACTTGCAAATTTGTTTGCTCATTTTTCAGATGATGGGGAAATTTACAAACTTGCTATTGATTCTATGAGAAAAACCTTTAAAAAATATTTTTTCATATTCCCCCTATTTATGGTGTTGCTGCTTTGTTAAATCCTTGTATGAAATTAGGAGCTCCTCAATTATGGTATGAAACTGTTTATAAAGGTTTAGCACTTGAAGATAAGGAGTTGTCTAAATTTCTGGAAGCTATAGCCTCAATTAGAATAAATGCTCAAAATATTTATAATGCTTATCAAGTTGCATTAGATCATGCTAGACCAAATATTCTAACTCCTTCTTCTTCTGATTCTCAATCATCTAAAAGAACTGCGGGAGTAAGAGCACTTAGTGCTTGGACGAGGTTTAGGGGTTCTCAAGGTTCTAATAGTAGTGATTTTTCACAACTAAATGAGTTTGAAGTTTATTTGTCACAGAGAATTGAGGAAGTGAATTCTGACGGCTCCTTTAATCTTTTGAAATGGTGGAAGGACAAAGAAAAATACTTTTCGGTTCTTTCAAGGATGGCCCGAGACATTTTATCTATTCAAGCTTTAACAGTGGCGTCGGAAAGCGCTTTCAATCAAGCAAGACTTCAACTCGGTGATTATAGAGCGTCTATGAGGGAGAGCTTGGAAAAATTAGTACTTTTCAGAGATTGGATCCGTTCGGAAAGAAGAAATTTTGGACTTGCTGAATCACAACCAGAGATAGACGAAGCTTACGAAGAAATACTAGCTGAACTTGCGGAGGATTCTACTTCGCTCGGAAGCGGTGATGACCAAGCTTCTTTTCTGCCATCACCAACAGAAATTCCTCCGGACCTTAATGGATTTATGAAGTTTGTAAGAGATGCCATGTAACTTGTATGAACAAAAATTAGTATGTATTAAGTAACTTGTATTTTGGCACATCTTGATTAGTTTCTTTTTTCTTCTCAATAGTGGTATTAGCACCTTGTTGTGCTCATTCCATAGGGGGGAGGAAGACTACGGAAGATATTGCCATATTGTTTTAATGCTATAATAAAATTATAATGCATTGCGTTGAATATCTCTTTACAATATTTTTGTCTTTAAATTTGAATTAAAAAATTTAGGTCACAATTATATAATGAAATTTACAAGGAATTGCCTTAGATATTTTTATTAACATCTTTGTTTCTCTAATTTCTATTAAAACAAAAGTATCTGTTGGGCCCACTTAGCCCGCGGGCCGGGACCTTTATCCCAGGACCATTAGTTTGTGGGCCCGGTTCTGGGCCGGTTCCTACAAAAAGACCACCAGGATCGGGACCGTTTGGATCGGCCCACTTAGCCCACTTAGGCCCGGGACTGGCCCACATGCCACCCTTAGATACCAGTCTTGGCCTCTTCTAAGGTTTTTCTCCTCATGCTATACATAGAATAAGTTTTTTCAACAATGAGGGAAGCCGCTCGGCGCTTGAGTTCTTCCTTGAGTTGAGTAACTTCGGCGGAAAGGTTTCCCCGGGCAGACCTAGCAGATTTGAGATTGACGTCGAGCTCACGGACAGTTGAACTAAAAAGCCTATTATGCTCAATAGTTTTCCTGTACTTCTCTTCTAGCTGGGCATGTTTCGCCACCACAGCATCAAGCTCTTCACTTTTGGAGTTTAAGGCTGCCTCCAAATTAATCACTCTTTTAGCGGAGGCAGCCTCACGATCGGTTGCAGCAAGAATGACATTCTGGACTTCTGCCCATTTAGCCTTGGATTCATCAAATATAACCCTCTACGGCCCAATTTCTTGGCTAAGGGTTACCATTTCTTGCTCACTTTGCTACAAACGAGCCTCCAAAACAACGACCTAGGTAGCCTTGGTTTCCAGTTCCGAGAGGCGGAGAATAGTCTGGTCCCGTTCCGCCAAACGCTGATCCCGTTGAGAAATAAGTTCTTCCTTCTCACGAATTAACCTTTGAAGGCCCTCAGAAGAAAGATAGTTGGCCTACAAAACAATAAGAGGTAAAACTTAGAATACATTTGTTCGAAAGTAGAAGAAATAACAGAAGAAGAAATGGACGTACCGCTACGGCGTTATGCATAGCATTATTCAACAAACACTCCCCCGAGAGTGTCTGAATCTTCTACCAAACTTTTTCTGAAGCCAAAGGCTTCAGATAGTTACCAAGCTCCACTGGCCTCAAAAGAAAGTTGCACCTGGTGGAGACCAAAAGGGTAACACTCCTCCTCCTTTGTGGATTTTCAGAAGGGGCAGCATAATTTTGCCCCAAATTCCCATGAACTGGGGATTGTGGAGGAGGGACACCTTCTTCATGGCCAAGTGCGGCCGATAGAGATGATGTAGCAACTGCCATTAGAAGAGTGGATGAAGATGTAAATGATGTAGCAGTAGTTGGTGGTGGTGAAGGTGGAGATTAAGCTAATGGAGTTGAAGAGTGAGAAGCAACTGCATCAAATGCAGTGCTGGTTATTTGATGCTCGCCAACCAAAGATGACACGGACCCGGTACTCAGCCCCGCGGTATAGGTTACAATAATTGGGGACCGGAAGCGGGGGTTAGCATATTCAACTAAATAAGATTCTCCCTAAAGTGTTGAGACGTCATCGTCAGTTGGTGCAATTGTCTCAATAGGTCGAGCATCCTGTTGAGATTATGAGAATCATATCCTTCTATGTAAAGAAGCTCCCTTATCACTAGCTTCTTCATCATTATTGATCATCACAGTGTCTATGACCGGCCCGGAAGGAGGACCAGTCGCCATCGCCATCGGAGATGATGCGGGGGCATCAACCTTTGCCCTCTTATTCTGCTCCCCAACCGTAGATGAACGTCATCTCTTTGGTTGCTTGTTCTCTGGATGGGGACTCCGTGAAGAAACGTTTGCGCCCGAAGCAGGCCTGGAGATGCATGTTCGAGTAAATGCCTCCCGAAGTAGCCTTGCCACATCAGCAGGGTCAGCCAAAACATCCTCATCGGGGACATCAACTGAGCCTACAGGTAGACGTAATTTCATGAACAAATCATAAGGGTTCAACCAAGTTCTTCATATACAAAAAATGGAAACAAGGTAATTTAAAGTTACCATGATCTTTGGCCTTCCACCCGTATTTAAGGGACAACTCTTTCCACAAATGAGTTTCGGGCGTTGTGATGTCCAAGATCTTCTGAACCCACCAGTCTAAGCCTTCTATCACCGGTAGGATCCATCGAGTTGCTGTATCAAACGAAGGTTGAAAGATCAATACAAACATGAAAGAATATTTAGTAGGAAAAGGTTTATTAAAGGGAACTTACAAGAGTGGTTCCAAGCAACCAGAAAGAATGAAGCCGTTGTTGGAATAATGTCACTGGTGGCAAATGAAATGAACCATTCCATCCACCCACGGTCGTTGTCGTCATCCATGCTAGACAGTAAAGCATGGTGGCCACGCTTGCAAATGTTTATCATTCCCCCGCGGAAGATTTTGGGGGAATAGAGATTCATCTTAAGGGCTAGTTAGCTCCTCTCCAGTTTCTTGGCACAAACGCCAAAGGCAGGCGATCGTCCTCCACACTGAAGGACTTACTGTGCCAAACACACCTGGTAGTGAAGGCAAAACTCTGCAATTATGGAATCAAGATCTCCGCTCAATGAAAACGCACCCAAAGTAAAGGGATACATGAAGAAATATGTAAAACCTTCTTTGGGAAGGGTCACTCTCTCCGATAAATCAAGAGCAATAATATCTAACTTTAATGACCCGACTTTTCATTTTAAAAATTTACACCCCGTTCAGCTACTTAAGGTCCCGAGTAACTTCGTAATACATATTATGACTTGCGTGTATGGTCGAGATTAATTTTCGGAAGAGTCAAAAATAAATTGAAAGAATAATTCTCATTTTTTTGAAGCTTAAATGAAAACAGTTGACCAGAGTTTGACGTTTGAGCAAACGACTCAAGAATGGAGTTTTGATGATGTCAATAGCTTCGTATGGTGATTTCGGAATGTAACGACCCGGCTTGTCATTTTAAGAATTAATGCCCCGTTCAGTGACTTAAGGTATCGAGCAGCTTCGCAATATGTATTATGACCCGCGGGTGTGGTCGCGTTTGATCTACTGAAGATTCAGAATTAAATTAAAAGAGAAATTCTTAATTTGAAGCTTAAATGGAAAGAGTTGACCGGAGAGTTCACTTTTGAGCAAACGACTCCGGAATAAAATTTTGATGATGTCAATAACTCTGTATGGTGATTTTGGACTTAGGAGCATGACCCAAAAATTATTTGGAGGTCTGTAGAGGAATTTGGCCTAAAATGGCGAAAGATGAATTTTTGGGAAGTTTGACCGGGGGGTTGACTTTTTGATATCGGGGTCGAAATCTGATTCTGAAAATTTGAATACCTCTGTTATGTCAATTATGACTTGTGTGCAAAATTTAAAATCATTCCGGATTGATTTGATGTGTTTCGGCACAAGATATAGAATTTGAAAGTTAAAAGTTCATAAATCTTGATTTGAGGAGCGATTCATCGTTTTGATGTGATTTGAGAATTCAACTAAGTTCGTATGATATTTTAGGACTTGTTGGTGTATTTGGTTGAGGTCCCGGGGGCCTCGGGGGTGTTCCGGATTGTTAACGGATTAGAATCGGGCTTGGTGTTATAGTTGAAGCATTAGATTCTGCTAGACAGAATTAAAAGTCCCAAAAACGGGGGTTGCGTTCATAACACAAAATCAAATTGGGAGCTCGGTGGAAGGCGATTTTCGGAGAGCTTCATGTGTGGGAGTTTGGGGTAAGTTATTCTAATCCAATTTTGACTAATTTTCATGATTATGCCTTTGAATCCATCATTTAATTCGGATTTAAATGGAGGAAAATCAAGACTTTTATAAAATCTTTCAAAAACAAAAATTTAAGATTTAGAAGTCGAGTTGTTATTGGAATTCGATAAAATTGGTATGATTGAACTCGTATCGGAATGGGTGTTCGGATTTTATGAAAATAATGTCGGGTTCCGAGGGGCGAGCCCCGCGTTGACTTTTGTTGACTTTTTGGAATATATTTTTAAGTCAACGTATTATTATCCGGAATTGTTCCCGATGAATTTTAATGAAGTTATACAATTAATCTGGATAGATTTGAGCAGTTCGAAGGTCAAGTCAGGCAAGAAGGTGATTTTTGGAATATTGGCATAACTTCAAAAAGGTAAGTATCTTGCCTAACATCGAGTGGGGGAATTACCCCTTAGGCATCGAGTCTTATGTGCCATTTGTGAAATATGAAAAGCCGTGTACGCGAGGTGAAGAGTACGTACCCGGTATTATATGTGCAAAATATATTGAATTAAATTCTTAGGCATATTGTGTAGTAAATTGGATAATTATTTGGCATGTATTTAATTATCTAATTGCCATGCCTCGAATCACATTTATTGAACTTGTTTTTATACGACAATTCGATGTAATTATTACTTGTATATTTATGTGAATTCTGTGAGTTCGATGGTTTGATATTTCTTGGAATTTATTTTCATTATGAATTTTTTCCTATGCAAATAATTAATTAAGCAAGCTTAAGAAGAAGTGTTAATATAATTATCTAAATTTGGATTAATGAAGGTTTTACTTTATGTTGAATAATTTCTATCTCTGTTGATTATTTTTGTGGTGTTATACACATTGCGTGGAGCCTTCGGCTATTTGTTGTGAAATCAATTGATTTGGTTGTATCTTTGGAATTTGGTTGTGGCCATTGGGCAAATTATGATATGAATTGATTTTGTTATGCTGCCGTGATAATTTTCAATATAAATTGTTGTGTTATGTGAGTTGTTATTTTGAGAAAATAAGGGTGGCATTCAACTGTTGATATTATGTGGGTATAAGGGTGGCATTTCACTGTTGTTGTGTTTGTTAGAATATTGTCTGGGCGGAGCGATAAGGGTAGCTATAGGAGAGATAAGAATAGAAATAGGAGCGATAAGGGTGGCTATTGATATTATAAGGGCGGAGGGATACGGGTGGCTATTATAGGAGTGATAAGGGTGGCTATAGGAGAGAAAAGGGTAGCTATTGTCAGGGATGATATGTGATGTTGTGGAGTGGTTACTTTAGTGATTTTATGTGATGTTGTAATTTTTCTTGTGTTTATTTTTATACCTTGTGCAATTTATTTTGTTGTTGGTAAATTGATAATAACATGATTTATATTGAAATTGGGAGTCTGTGGCCATTGCCAGGCAGATTATGATATGAAATGTGGGCACGAGGTATCATGAGTAAATAATGATGATATTTGCACGTGAATTGTCCGTCCAGTTGTTATATGAAATGAGGGCACAAGGTGCCGGGGAAATATAATAATTTAATTATAGGCACGAAGTGCCGTGGAAATATGAAAGTGGGCTGAGACCCGTATTTATGAAAAATATGAAAATGGGCTGAGACCCGTAGTTGTATGATTATGAAATGAAGTGTCACATGATGACTTTTTAATTGAAAGAATTATATTCAAAATATTTATTTGAAAGGAGTTTTATTCAAAAAGATTTATTTGAAAGAATTACATTCGAAAGGTATTTATTTGAATAAATTATATTTGAGAGAGATTTATTTAAAGGAAGTATATTTGAAAGATATTTATTTGAAGGAATTATATTTGAAAGAGAGTTATTCGGAAGAATTATATGTGAAAGATACTTATTTGAAATACTTGATTTAATTAGGTTGTACTTATATTCATAAATTGTTGAGCGTTATTAGTGGTGTTCTTGTTGCCCTTATTGTTATTTGTTTCCTATTATTTTGTATATCTTATTACACAGGCTATTAGACTAGTGAGTGTCTTGACTGTACCTCGTCTCTACTCTACTGAGGTTAGTCTTGATACTTACTGGATACCGACCGTGGTGTACCCATACTACACTTCTGCATATTTTTGTGTAGAGCCAGGTATTAGAGATATCGGACTTAAATAGAGTTAAAGCGGGATCGTAAGGATTCAAGGTAGAGTTGCTTGGTCGTCGCAGTCCCTTGGAGTCTTTTTATTTCATTGTACTGTTAATTTTTAATCAAACAGTATTATATATTTGGTCCTCGTGATCATTCCATGCATTCGGTTAGAGTTCGTGACTCAGTACTACCAGTCTTGGGAGGTTGTATATTCTTATTGTTCCGCTGTTAGTTTTGATTACTTATTTAATTCAAAAAGAAAATGGCTTCAAAAATGTAATTGTAATCGGCTTACCTAGTCTTTGAGACTAGGTGCCATCACGACGCCTGAGGTGGAAATTTGGGTCGTGACAAGTTGGTATCAAAGCTCCAGGTTCATAGGTTCCACGAGTCACGAACGAGTCTAGTAGAGTCTTGCGTATCGGTACAGAGACGTCTGTACTTATCTTCTAGAGGCTACAGAACTGTTAGGAAATTTCCACTTCTTTCATTTCTGTCGTGCGGATGGCGAGATCACGTGCTACCGGGTTAGCTGAGCAGGCATCCGCATATACTGCTAGGGATGCAAGAGGTCGGAGTCGAGGTAGAGGCCGAGGTAGAGGTCGAGAAAGGGAGCGTGTCGCGACTAGAGCACCTCTCAGAAAAACTGTTGAGGAGCCACCAGTAGCTCTAGTTGGGGGACAGGTACCAGAAGCACCTGTTGTTATCCCCGGACTTCAGGAAACTTTGGCATAGTTCCTGAGTATGTTTGGTTCATTAACTCGGGCGGGATTGATTTTTGTTGCACCAAATATTTCACGGGTTGGGGGAGTAGCTCAGACTCCTACCACATCTCCTGAGCAGCAGGTTCATGTTGGTCAGGTTTTGGGTGTAGTACCGGTACAACCTATTATTCCTGTTCGGCCTGAGGTCAGGCCAGAGGCATCAGAAGAAGAACAAAAGAGACTAGAAAGGTTTAAGAGGTATAGTCCACCTACTTTCAGTGGCATAGCTATAGAGGATGCACAAGGATTTCTAGAAAATTGCCATCGTATTATCCGCACCATGGGTATTGTGAAAGTGAGCGGAGTTGCTTTTACTACATTTCAACTGTCAGGCGTAGCGTATCAGTGGTGGCAAATCTATGAAGAAGGTAGACCAGCCGATGCAACACCATCAACTTGGGCTCAATTTTCGGAAATGTTCTTGAAAGAATTTATTCTCTAAACTCTCTGAGATGCGTGGCGCACAGAGTTTGAACGGTTGCGTTAGGGCACTATGACAGTGCCAGAATATGCTATCAGGTTCAGTGAGTTAGCCCGTCATGCACCTATCTTGGTTTCTACAGTCAGAGAATGGGTCTGCAGATTCATTGAGGGGCTCGATTATGATATTAAAATATGCATGGCTCGAGAGTTGCAAACTGATACTCCATTTCAACAAGTAGTGGAGATTGCAAGGAAGATTGAGGGTGTTTTAGGCGAGGAAATGGAGTCTAAGGAGGCCAAAAGGTCTCGAAGATCTGGAGGGTTCAGTGGATTTTACTCTTCAGCTAAGGCCCATTATAGTGGAGGCTCGAGTAGTCAGCCAGCTTAGTCCGCACATCAGATTACTCGGAGTGCTCCAGTAAGTTCTTACAATGCACCACCGGCACGGGATTCCTATAATGGTTATTCCAATTATCCGATACAGACTCAGTATGAGCAACCGCGACCTTAGAGGGGCTGTTATGAGCGTGATGACACTAGGCACATTATGAGAGATTGTCCCAGACTTGGGAGGGGTGGATTTTATCAGAACACTCAGGCTATGGACCCCAATGCAGTTACTACTCCACGTACACAACCAGTTAGGGGTGGAGGAGAGACGGGTAGAGGGATCCTAAGAGGTGGAGGCCTGACCCGTTGATATAATCGCTATGATTTGGCTGAGGCCGATACATCGGATGGTGTCGTTACAGGTATGATCCTGATTTATTATAAAAAGGATATTTTCTCTTAATTTGATTTGGATCTGAATATTGAGGTGAGTCCGCCTATTATGCTCCGCTTATGGGTGAGCTTCGTAATTTTTTGACCCACTTATATGTTTATCCCTGTTGGGAGATTTGAAGATGTGAGCTTGTGTCTGCCATTTTTAATTTTGGGCACCATTGAGGACTATAAGTCCAAAAGTAACTTTTATTATTCATTACAGTGGGTTTGATGTATTTCAGAATAATTGATTCCAATTTTATGAATTATATGCGCTATCGGTATGAGGGTTCATTATGTGTTACGAAAAATATTTACGAAATTTATTGAAAAGAAGAAAGAAAGGAAATTGAAATTTCAGTTGGCACAATGTGCAAAATACTTGTGATTCAGAGTTGAGTACGAGATCCTCACATTTTATATATGCTTTGAAATATTTAGACCGGACTACAAGCCGCAGTGGAAGTTAATTCATATTCAGCCATTTTTGTGTTGTAAACATTGAGTTTTAACCTATAAGATGAGTGCCCAGGTGGCGTTAAATGTGACTCATTAATCCGAGTAGGTAATCATGAGGTCTTCATGCCTCACATTCTGTTGTCAGTGTTGTGAAAATTCGAAATGAGGTGGTGGTTAATATAAGATTAATTGATGATGCTGGAATTAATTATGAACAACTTTTAAGACCAAAGATGTGGTGATGGGCATACATATGATGTGCTTCATGTCCTGATATCATTATGATAATGCAGTGCTTGTAATGTTGAGATTGGTGTTATTGATATATACCTTGTGGTATTTTGTTGGGTTGTGAATGTATTACTAGGAGTTGTTTTGGTGTTACTCTAGCAGGTGGATAGGCCCAATTATAGGGGAGACTCTGCCGAAATTTCTGAAAAATTTGGGAGATTGATATGTGCAAAAGAAGAGATAATTATGTTATATGTTGGAGGGCGAATGCTCCTAAACGGGGAAAAATGTAACACCCCAGAAATATTTTGAAGTACTTCAACACTATTAAGAAAGTTGATGTGTGTATAGGCATGAGTTGCTATAGCCAGTTGGGACTAATACCGTGCGTTGTTGTGAAAATCAGGCCTTTGAAAATGTTTGGAGTATAATAAATTGGTCTTAAAGTTTACAAATATGGATAAAAAAAATAATCTCAAATGAGATGGTGTTGTCGGGCTTATCTTAAATGGGGTAACGTGGGATAAACCGTGAGTATATGTATAAAACTAAAATCATCAATTTGGTAACAGCAGAATAATTGTTAGCACGTTCGAGGACGAATGTTTGTTTAAGAGGTGGAGAATGTAACGACCCGACTTGTCATTTTAAGAATTAATGCCCCGTTCAGTGACTTAAGGTCTCGAGAAGCTTCGCAATATGTATTATGACCCGCAGGTGTGGTCGAGTTTGATCTACTGAAGATTCGGAATTAAAGTTAAAAAGAAATGCTTAATTTGAAGCTTAAATGGAAAAAGTTGACCAGAGAGTTGACTTTTGAGCAAACGACTCCAGAATAGAATTTTGATGATTTCAATAGCTCCGTATGGTGAGTTTGGACTTAGGAGCGTGTCCGAAAAATTATTTGGAGGTCTGTAGAGGAATTTGGCCTGAAATTGTGAAAGATGAATTTTTGGGAAGTTTGACCGGGGGAGGGGGGGATTGACTTTTTGATATCAGAGTCGAAATCTAATTCTGAAAATTTAAATACCTCAGTTATGTCAATTATGACTTGTGTGCAAAATTTGAAGTCATTCCAGATTGATTTGATGTGTTTCGGCACAAGATATAGAATTTGAAAGTTCAAAGTTCATAAATCTTGATTTGAGGAGCGATTCGTCGTTTTGATGTGATTTGAGAATTCGACTAAGTTCGTATGATGTTTTAGGACTTGTTGGTTTATTTGGTTGAGGTCCCGGGGGCTTCCGGGGTGTTCCGGATTGTTAACGGATTAGAATCAGGCTTGGTGTTATAGTTGAGCATCAGATTCTGCTTGTGTTGGTTTCCTTCTACGCGTTCGCATAGGTCCTCTCGTGTTTGCATAGAGGAAGTTTGAGTGCTCCTAGAATTTGGCCTTCGTGTTCGCGATGAAGGTCCCGCGTTCGCGAAGGTGTAGAAAGATGGGCATCGCATTCGTGTGTTGGATCTCACATTCACGAAGAGGAAGAACGGGCAGCTGGGACCCCAAGGAGTTGTTCTACGTGTTCGCGTAGAGGAGAACACGTTCGCGAAGGGTATGGCAAGTGAAGCTACGCGTTCGCGAGAGGACTCTTGCGTTCGCGAAGGGTCTAGCAGGTGAAGCTATGCATTCGCGAGAGGACTCTCGCATTCGCGAAGAGTAATTTCGATCAGTGGAGTTTTGCTCTACTCGAACGCGAGGAGATGGACGCATTCGCGAAGAAGGCCTATCTGGACAGAATTAAAAGTCCCCAAAACGGGGGTTTGAGTTCACAAGACAAAATCAAATTGGGAGCTCGGTGGAAGATGATTTTTGGAGAGATTCTTGCGTGGGTGTTTGGGGTAAGTTATTCTAATCCAATTTTAATTAATTTCCATGATTATGCCTTTGAATCCATCATTTAATTCGGATTTAAATGGAGAAAAATCAAGAATTTTGTAAAATCTTCCAAAAACAAAAATTTAAGATTTGGAAGTCGAGTTGTTATTGAAATTTGATAAAATTGGTATGATTGAACTCGTATCGGAATGAGTGTTCGGATTTCATGAAAATAATGTCGGGTTCCGAGGGGTGAGCCCTGCGTTGACTTTTGTTGACCTTTTGGAATACATTTTTAAGTCGGCGTATTATTATCCGGAATTGTTCCCGATGAACTTTAATGAAGTTATACAATTAATTTGGATAGATTTGAGCGGTTCGAAGGTCAAGTCTAGGAAGAAGGTGATTTTTGGAATATCGGCATAACTTCAAAAAGGTAAGTGTCTTGCCTAACATCGAGTGGGGGAATTACCCCTTAGGCATCGAGTCTTATGTGCCATTTGTGAAATGCGAAAAGCCGTGTACGCGAGGTGATGAGTACGTACCCGGGATTATATGTGCAAAATATATTGAATTAAAGTCTTAGGCATATTGTGTAGTAAATTGGATATTTATTTGGCATATATTTAATCATCTAATTGCCATGCCTCGAATCACATTTATTGAACTTGTTTTTATACGACAATTCGATGTAATTATTACTTGTATATTATTGTGAATTCTGTGAGTTCGATGGTTTGATATTTCTTGGAATTTATTTTCATTATGAATTTTTCCCTATGTAAATAATTAATTAAGCAAGCTTAAGAAGGAGTGTTAATATAATTATTTAAATTTAGATTAATGAAGGTTTTGCTTTATGCTAAATAATTTCTATCTCTGTTAATTGTTTTTATGGTGTTATATACATTACGTGGAGCCTTCGAGGATTTTATGTGATGTTGTCAGGGCGGAAGGATAAGGGTGGCTATTATAGGAGTGATAAGGGTGTCTATAGGAGAGATAAGGGTGACTATTGTCAGGGATGATATGTGATGTTGTGGAGTGGTTACATTGGTGATTTTATGTGATGTTGTGATTTTTTTGTGTTTATTTTTATACCTTGTGCAATTTGTTCTGTTGTTGGTAAATTGATAATAGCCTGATTTATGTTATAATTGGGAGTCTGTGGCCATTGTCAGGTGGATTATGATATGAAATGTGGGCACGAGGTGTCGTGAGTAAATAATGATGATATTGGCACGTGAATTGTCCGTGTAGTTGTGATATGAAATGAGGGCACGAGGTGCCGGAGATATTTGATTATTTAATTATAGGCACGAAGTGCAGTGAAAATATGAAAGTGGGCTGAGACCCATATTTATGAAAAATATGAAAATGGGCTGAGACCCGTAGTTGTATGATTATGAAATGAAGTATCACATGGTGACTTTTTAATTGAAAGAATTATATTCAAAATATTTATTTGGAAGGATTTTTATTCAAAAAATATTTATTTGAAAGAATTACATTCGAAAGGTATTTATTTGAATAAAGTATATTTGAGATATTTTTATTTAAAGGAAGTATATTTGAAAGATATTTATTTGAAGGAATTATATTTGAAAGAGATTTATTTGGAAGAATTATATGTGAAAGATACTTATTTGAAATACTTGATTTAATTGGGTTGTACTTATATTCATAAATTGTTGAGCGTTATTAATGGTGTTCTTGTTGCCCTTATTGTTATTTGTTTCCTATTATTTTGTATATCTTATTGCACAGGCTATTAGACTAGTGAGTGTCTTGACTGTACCTCGTCTCTACTTTACTGAGATTAGTCTTGATACTTACTGGATACCGACCGTGGTGTACTCATACTACACTTCTACATATTTTTGTGCAGAGTCAGGTATTGGAGATATCAGACTTAAACAGAGTTAAAGTAGGATCGTAAGGATTCAAGGTAGAGCTTCTTGCTCGTCGCAGTCCCTTGGAGTCTTTGCATTTCATTGTAATGTTAATTTTTAATCAAACAGTATTGTATATTCGATCCTCGTGATCATTTCATGTATTCAGTTAGAGTTCGCGACTCAGTACTACCAGTCTTGGGAGGTTGTATATTCTTATTTATTGCGCTGTTAGTTTTGATTACTTATTTAATTCAAAAATATAATTGTAACCGGCTTACCTAGTCTTAGAGACTAGGTGTTATCACGACGCCTGAGGTGAGATTTTGGGTCGTGACACGGACTTAGGCGTATGTCCGAAATTTGATTTGAAAGTTCGTAAGACAATTTGGTACATTTCGGCGAAAAGTTGGAAAATAAAGTTTTTTTAAATATTCATAAATTTGGACGTAAGTCGATTGTTTGATAACGAGGTCAGATTTTGATTCCGAAAATTGGAAAAACTCCATTATATCATTTATGACTCGTGTGCAAAATTTAAAGTCATTCCGGATTGATTTGATACGTTTCGGCGCAAAATATAGAAATTGGAAGATTTGAAAACTCATAATTCGATTCATAATTTTGGCGTTGTTTGACGTAGTTTGAAGCCTCGACTAAGTTCGTATTATATTTTGGGACATGTTGGTATAATTGGTTAAGGTCACGAGGGCCTCGAGTGATTAAGGGGTGAATTTGGAGTTGAAGAAAGCTGCTGGAATTTCTGGGCAGCAGCTGATGTTTTCGCCTTTGCGGAAGCTTCATCGCAGAAGCGACGCCTTGCATCGCAGAAGTGAAATGGGAAGGGACATGGTAGTGGTCGCAGGTGCGAAAAAATTCCCGCACCTGCGGCATCGAAGAAGCGAGAAATGAAGAAGCAGAAGCGGAAGCTGGCAGTAGTGAGAGTGATCGCAGAAGCGACCATTTTGTCGCAGAATCGTCATCGCAGATGCACAATGTGCTCCGCAGATGGGAGCTCCTATTGGGCAGTGGACATTTGGACTTCGCAGATGCGCATTTTGGCTCGCAAAAGCAAAGCCGCAGATTGGACAAATATGTCTGCCGAAGCGAACTGGACAGAAATATATAAGCACAAAAAATCAGTTATTTTGCCATTTTCGATTGGAATTTTGGAGCTCGTTTTTTGGGTGATTTTAGAGGAATTCTTTACGACTTCGACTTGGTTGAGTGTCCTATATCTGAAGGTTATTCTATATCATAAATCCATGGTTATATTACTTATTTATTTCGGATTTAAATGGAAGAAATCAAGATTTTTGCAAAACTTTTCAAGAACAAAAATTTAAGATTTTGAGGTCGAGTTGTTATCGGAATTTGATAAAATTGGTATGGTTGAACTCGTATCGGAATAGGTGTTCATATTTCATGAAATTATGTCTGGTTCTGAGAGGAGGGCTCCACGTTGACTTTTGGTTGACTTTTTAATGTGAATTTTTAAGTCGACATTTTATTATCCAGAATTGTTTCCGATAAATTTTAATGAAGTTATACAATTAATTTTGATAGATTTGAGCTGTACTGAGGTCAATTCAAGCAAAAAGGCTATTTTGGAATATCAGCCTAACTTCAAAAAGGTAAGTATGTTGCCTAACCTTGAGTGGGGAAAATTAACCCTTAGGCATTGAGTCTTATGTGGAAATTGTGTAATTGAAAATCATGTACGCGAGGTGACGAGTATGTACTTGGTTTATATATGCAAATTATATCAGTTAAAATTCGTAGACGCCTTTATATATTAAATTAGAAATTGTTGGCACTTATTAAATCCTTTATTTGTCATCCCTCATTCCTTATTTGTCGAGGTTGTTTTTATATGATAATTTGGTGTGATTGCCACTTTGATTTTTATGTGAAATGCCGTGGTTAGTTGGGTTGACATTTCTTGAAAATAATTTCATTATGGATTCCTTATCTGTAAATAATTATTAAATAAGTTTAAAATGAGGCATTAATATTTATTTATCAAAAATTTGGATTAAAGAAGGTGTTGTCCTATGCTGAGTTATTTTTCCATCTCTGTTATTATTTTTGAGGTTTTATATACATTGTGTGGAGCCTTAGGCTATTTGCTGTGAAATTAATTGATTTTGTTGTATCTTTGGAGTTGGTTGTGGCCTGTGGGCAAATTGTGATATGAATTGTTGTATTGTGTTGTCGTTTAAACACTCTCCTTGATGTTACTTATACTTCCTACCTTGCTTGTTAATGATATACGTGTGCTTGGTAAGGAAGAGTGTAAAACACGAAGGGTGATGCCATGCCATTTCATATACATTATCATGTGAGAGAGAGTGTAAAGCATGAAGGGTGATGCCGTGCCATTTCAGTTATATTATCATGTGAGGAAAGGTATAAAGCACGAAGAGTGATGTCGTGCCATTCATATACATTAATATGCATGAAGAATAATGCCGTGCCATTTCATACACATTATCATGTGAGAATGAGAATAAAATCACGAAGGGTGATATCGTGCCATTATTTTTATATTATCATATGTTCATGGCACGAAGGGTGTTTCCGTGCAGACGATGACAAGAGACATACATTATATTGTGATATCTTTTCGTTGTGTATACATTCATGCCTTTATCTTGAGCTGTTATTGTGCACCTATATTTTCTATGTGAATTGTAGTTGTTGTTGCTTCCTGTGTGCCTCCCACTTTTTTTTTATTGTTATTGGCATTCTTCCACCTAGTTGGTACTGTTATATGTATGCTCGGTGAAAAAGAGATAAATTGCACGAAGGGTGTTGTCGTGCCAATTGATTTGATCTACACATATATATCGAGTGAGAATGGGATAAGTGCACGAAGGTATTACCGTGTCATTTGATAAAATATCTTGAATATATTTCTCACACCTGGAAAGTTAAATGAGGTGTCACATGATGACTTTTACTTGAAAGAATTATATTCGAAAGATAATTACTTGAAAGAATTATATTCGAAAGATAATTACTTGAAAAAATTATATTCAAAAGATATTTACTTGAAAGAATTATATTTGAAAGATATTTATTTGAAAGAATTATATTCATAAGATATTTATTTGAAGGAAGCATATTCGGGATATATTTAATTGTACGGATTATATTCTAAAGATTTTTATTTAAAAAACTTATAGATAAAAGATGTATATTTTGAAGGACTTGATTAATTGGTTGTACTTGTGTTTATTATTCGTTTGAGCAATATTTATGGTGTTCTTGTTGCTTTGCTGTTTATGACACAAGTTGATTATTGTTGCCATCACTGCTATTTATTTTTTATTATTTTTGTATGTTATATTGCACAGGTTATTTGACTAGTGAGTGTCTTGACTGTACCTCGGCACTACTCCACCGAGGTTAGTCTTAATACTTACTGGGTACCGACTGTAGTGTACTCATACTACACTTCTGCATATTTTTGTGTAGAGCCAGGTATTGAAGACATCGGATTCGGACAGAGATTAGAGTGTGATCGCAAGGATTCAAGGTATAACTGCTTGGTCGTCGCAGTCCCTTGGAATTCTTCTATTATATTGTACTGTCAACTCTTATTCGAACAGTATTGTATATTCGATCCTTGAGACCATTGCATGTATTCAGTTAGAGTTCGTGACTTTGTATTACCAGTCTTGGGAGGTTGTTATAATTATTTTCGTTGTTGGTTTCGACACTTGTATTAAATTATATGTTTCCAAAAAAAATGGCTCGAAATAAAACTGTAATCGGCTTATCTAGTCTTAGAGACTAAGTGCCATCACGACGCATGTGGTGGGATTTTGGATCGTGACCCTAACTCAAGGCAGCGACAGTCCTCCTTCACAGCAGAAATACTAGAAGGGCGAATAGAAGAAAGGTATCTACTAACAGCTCATGTACGAGGGTTAGCAGTAGGAAATTTCTCTTCAAAATCCTTCGAAGTACTAAGCCTTCTGGGATGATAGAACCCACTATTGGAGGAACGAAATTCTCGTTTTTGTTCTTACCTTTTGAAGAACTAGCACGTTTTGAAGAGGAAGCCATTGGAATAGAGGGAAGGAAAAATTTCTGGTTCGAAGAAGATCAGAGAAAAGTTAGGAAATAAAAGATGCAAGTTAGAAGTTTGAGAAATTATAAAGTACATAAGAGGAGGAGGATACGTATAACTAAAATTTTGGCGGCTAAATTCATGGCCATGATTACCTCGATAATCGGTAAAAAGTTGTACTGAATGGCGAGATGACGCGTGTTTGGGGCATTAAATACGGAGAGACAAACATCTAATCAACCGTCAGTAGCCTTCAAAAGGAATTATAGTAATTCTCGCCAAAAGAGTGTTTCTACCAATTTCTCGGTAACACAAAGTTATGTCACCGAAAAGCAGGGAGACTATCTGTATAGGAAAAAATATGACATGACACGTGACCGCTTAAAGGAAGGACACGTGGAACACAAGATAGAGATGGCCACCGAACATAGCTGATCCACTTGTCACTGGAAGGAATAACGATCATAAAAGGAGTATTAAATGCTTTGCACCCGATAACATTTAATACATAATATTTTACAGCATTAAGGATGATGGCCCGTTACAAAAAATTTGGCATTTATGTCTAACGTTACATTTTCATCAATGGCGCTCATAATTTATATTAATGAAGGGCATGATCCTAGGACTTCTTTCCCTAGACCTAGATATAAATAGAGAGCTCAGTTATCATTGTAAGTGAAATTTTCTGGCTAACTAACACTACATTTTATACAGCATTTTAATACAATTTTATTCTCTCGCTTTTGATCTTATCATTGTTGTACCGGGAAACCCTGTTCCCGAACTCGTTAGCTCTGCCATTCCATCTACATTCTAAGGCTAAGTATTTTATACTTCATCGGTTATTTTGCTACTTTTGGATCAAATTAATTCACTTGTCTAGAAATCACGAACAAATTCAACTGTACCGTTTTTTGGGTAAACAGACATAACAATTTGGTGGATTAATTTGTTTTTCGTTTCTCACCTGGTGTCTAGTACTCGAATTGGGGCCGTACTAAATTAGGATTCGCACCGGAGAGTCCCATAATTGAAGGGTAAAACGTTCATTAACAAAGGCGGCTCCATACCCAGGGCTCGAACTCCAGGTTTCTGATTAAGGATGAAAGAATACTTACCACTTTACCACAACCTCGTAGTATGGTGGATTAATGTATATACTCTTTCTATTTTCGAGGGTATTAATAACCTCAAACCTAAATATCTTAATAAATGTTTGTGGCACCTTAATTACTTGTCTGCACGTTAAAGTGAACCTCCAAAAAAATATGGTGAAATATCAGTATTGTATATTGATATAATCAACTCAATAACTCAATTGGTTGAGTTGCCTTCTTTGAGTTCATTCTCCTCACGTCCAACCACTCTTCTATTTTAATAAAGATAATTTCTCTTTCATTCTTTTCAAAATAATCTAGTAGGTCAAAATAAATTTATCAACCATCTTTTCACATATTATATAACAATAATAATAATAATAATAATAATAATAATAATAATAATAATTATTATTATTATTATTATTATTATTATTATTATTATTATTATTATTAT
>AWOL01S0004116.1:0-45690 GCA_000715115.1 Nicotiana otophora | reverse complement strand
CCCCCCCCATAAGTTTCAAAAAGTCAAAGTTTACCTCAGTTATTACGGAATAACAAGTTTTCCTTTAACGACAAGATAGTTTCATATTGTTGTGATTATGAGAATATGTCTTATTCCTTTTTTTCTTTTGCTAACAATATCAAATTCCAACTAAAATCTGAACTGTTGAAAAATATAAACGCTCATATTATTTGAAACAACTTTCGACATAGAACGAAAACTCCATAAATGTTTATAGCGGATAACGATCCATTAGCAACAACAAAGTACTTAAAAAAAAACAAAGGAAAATACATGTAAGAGAAAACATCAAAATTATATTTCATGTCCATAAAATTTATCCATCACACTTACAGAGCTATATGGTATAAATTTTATACCATGTAGTATGTTTCAAATAATACCAAAATCTATCTAATCTTTTGACTTTTCTCCATTTCTTTTTTCTTCAATATTTTGTCTTCTTACTTCAATCCAATCTATCCCTTACTAGTTGCATTACTTTGAACACCACCTCCTCCATTTTGTGCCAATGCCATTTCCATCTCAGCAGCCTTAGCTTGTTCTCTGAATTTCTTATAAATATCACTCTTATAAAACTTCCTTGTCCTAATCACCAAAATAATAGAAACAAAAGCTCCAAAAATAGTAACTGCTGTAATAATAATAAAAGCCAATTTAAAACACTCAACTCCATCACAATTCAAGTCTTTCCCTTGTTGTCTAGTCCTTCCCATTGCCTTCAATTGTTTTTCTGCTTCTTTATCATATAAATGACCAGCCACTCTTACATTAAGCAAATATGAACCAATTGGACTTGCTACTGACCCAAAATTATACAAAGTTGAGTAGTATTTTAGTCCAAAAAGTTCAGAAATTATTGCAAAAAGTAATGGCCATTGAGCTCCAAAGCAAAAACCAATAATTATAGATGCAATATAAAGTCCACCAGGAACATTAAATGCAATTAAAATATGGCCAATGCAAGAAATTATAAGGGTTATGGTAAGGGCTAAGGGTCTTGGAAATTTGTATTTTTTCAAGAAATATTCAGATAGGAAACCAGCCACCACTCTTCCTAAATAATTCCATATACTCACTAGAGAAACAAATGTGCTAATGCTTGTTTTTGGGTAGCCAAGTGAAGCTCCAATTTGTCCCAAGTTGTCTATTGCAGTTAAAGTCCCTCCAATTCCACAAATTGTCGCAAGAAAAAGGATTAACATGTCAAGACTGAATAGTGCTTGAAGTATAGTATAGTCTTCACCTCGATTTGGTGGTTGAAAAACTGTTTTCCAACACGAAACTTCAGGATCTTTTAATTCAACAGCAGCAATAACAGCTGACGATGGTGGTAACTCAGGAGACGAACACTCACTTTTCGACTTCTCAGTTACCACTTTCACCTCGGAAATACTATCCAAAGCTTGTTTCTTCGCCTTCCACGAAACAATTTCTTCTTTTATCACTATACCAAGTGGTAAGAATAGCAAGAAAACTACAAAGGCTGCACTCAAACCAAATTCAGCTCGCGTAAAATCTAATTTCTTCTGAAGTATGATAATCACCATAAGATATCCAGCTAGGCCAAGTGACATATACAAAAATCTATAGAACACTTTGAGCTCATGTGCAATTCTAACAACTTCAATGATCCGAATTGTACGTAGAAAAACAAAGGAAATAACAGCAGGAAGCCAACCAATAAGCAAAATTAGAGACTTAGAATCATTACCATAAATTGCATGGTAAATTTGAGTCAAAATTGCACCACTTAAACCAACAAAACCTTTGAGAAGTCCAAGAACAGCACCACGACTCTCTGGAAAATTCTTGACACATGTAACAAGAGCTCCAGTATTAGCAAAAGACTGTGAATTTCCACCAATACAAATATACAAACACATTAACCAAACTTTAGGTGTGGACATTTTTTTGGTCACGGCCATCCATATCATAAAGTAACCAAAAAAATTTAGAACCGCTCCAATTGAAAGGACTACCCAAGGTGGTGAAATTTCATTAATTAAACCTGACAAAACACCAACGTTGGATCCTAAATCTTTGAAGAAACTAAGAAGATTAAGTGTGGTTTGATCGTATCCGAGGGCAGATTTTATGTCACCGGAATAAATGCCAAACATGTAGGTGGCACCGGCGGCTGACAGGATTAAGATGGTTGCAAACACCATGAACCACCGGCTCATGAGGACTCGTACAGGTAGGTTCGTCATGTTGGCTAGACCATTGCCACCACCCCCGACACCACTTCTGGCAAACACCATGTCTAGGGTAAGGTCTCGAAAACTGAGAGGTATTAATGGCGATTTTCTAATCTCACGGAACAAAATATTATATGATGAGGATAGTGGATCATCAATTGATAAGGTTTAGCTAGTTGTTAGAGTGATATACTATAAGGAGTTAAAATCAGCCACACATATATATAGTTGCATGCACGAAATGTACCCCACCAAAAAAGAAAATCCAACCCCACCCTGTTAAGGATGGGGGATGGTAGGGGGTTAGCCTATAACATGGACTTCATAGTTGACTAAGCAAGTTTCTTGGAAAGAAAGGGTGGACAATACTTTAGGGTAAAAAATCTGTCAAATGGATGACTAAATTGTATTTTTTTATTGGTTAGTGTTGAATAATTGAAGTAAAGCATATTTTATTTTATACACTTTAATAGGAAGATTAGTTCTACAAGAGTAATTCAGCTTATAATAAAAATTGCTTAAAATTCCCAAGTATATAAATAGAGATTATTTTTTTTTGGGTGAGAGTCGTGAGACAGAGACGGGACATTTAGAATATTATGGGGTTTAATTATACACCCATTGAATACTATGCCCTACTAGCTCAACTTCTAGTTCAGTTTCATACTGCTTTTTATTAATAAAATAAATTGATTTTAACAGATAAATTTGTTCATTTTTCTTATTTACATTCCAAAAGTAAAGTATCGAAAAATGAAAGAGAAATTAACTTAAATAATTGTCCATAAAAAATAGCTAACAGATATATATTAGTATAAAATCAGTGAATAATATATATGTGTGTGTGTAACTTCCCAAACGAGAAGCGATACGATCTAAATTTGGAACCTAAATAGGGGAAAAATTAAAAAATAATCACATTTACAAGTGGTCATTGAAAAATAACCACAGTTTCAAAAATAATCGAAATTTAGCCACTTTTATGTAAAGATAAATCTGAACGAAAATACTGTTCAAAATCCGAAAAATATTCCAGCATAATATACTGGAGTTCCAGTATAATATAGCGGTCCAGCATAATATGCTGGAAGTTCATACACAAGTGCTCCAATCTCCAGTATATTATGCTGGAACTTTTCGCGTGTTGGAGTTCCAGCATAATATGCTGGAAGTTCATACACAAGTGCACAAATCTCCAGTATATTATGTTGGACTGGTCCGTGTTGCAGTAAAATAGTGACTATTTTTCAATGACATTGCAAACGCTGACTATTTTTCAATTACCAGTCCGAAAACTAGCTAGCCCGTGCTATTTTTACCCTAAATAGTAATTAGGTCTCAAGAGGCAAAAAAAAAAGGAGATTCTGACATAATTGGTCATTCGGCACTAACTTAAGACAACCGCTAGCATTATATTTGATTGCAAGTTATAGCCAAAAACTTATTGCATTGGCTACAACAAAACATTCGCTAACCCACTTTATCTTTTTCATTCTACCTCTTTGCTACGCCCAGCTCCACCATTCAAATAATTATCATAACCCACCATAAATATCAATCTTTACTTTCTCAATTCAGTCTCAAATTCACAACCCAAAACCTAATTCACAACACATATGCATATTTTCACTCCTCTCCTACATCTTCACTCATTAAACGAAAAATACCCAGTAAAAATATTTTTTCAAACATCGCCCGCTGTAAATTCCCAGCCTAATTCTTTTTAGAATGGTCAGTATATGCAACTCTTAAAATACGATAACAACTCCCTTCTCATCCACCTTTCCTCTTCTACCATCTGTTAGACATCCACACAAAAACTTTCACTATCCATCGCCACCACACTGTCGCCACCGCTGTATGGGATATAATGCAGTGTGGGGCGAGTTTGAAAATATTTTTTGAAAGAATAATGCAGAAAATCGATGTTCTTGCAATCTTTCCATGTTTAAAATTATTGCGCCATCTCATTTCATCTCATATCATAGTCTTTGATTGAACACAAATTTTATTTTATTTTTAATTTAATTTATGTATTATTATATTATATTTAAAAAGTTAGTTTAATAGATAAAACATATACTTATCAAGTTTAATGTTTAAACAGTTTAATTTATATACTCTCTCATTGACACATTCAAAATTATTTGGCTCTCCTAAAGACCTTAACGATCAAATTTGATAGTTCCTGTAGTAAGATTGATATTACATGCACTTAATAGATTTTATTTTTATTCAAGATATGGTTACACAGAAAGAAAACAAAATCGCTAAATTAGTTAAGACGGAACATGTATTGCAATTGCGCCGCTGCCATCTCTAAATTAATTAACAAGTTTGAGAAAATTATGTCTTCAGTTCACCCCTCTTTCTTTTAGTCCCATGGCGTTGGTGTGAAGGAACGCTCGAGTTGCCATCTCGTGACTATGTTAGAGGTAAAGTAATTGCTATATAGCTAGAGTTCTCCTTAATGATAAATTTGAATTAATTTGTTCTAATTAGAATTATCTTTTTGAATTGTAGAAGTTTTATGATTGTTCTTTCTCAAATAACTATGCATAACGTTGAAATATATATTAAATAGACCGTCACTATATAATTTATATACAATAGACTGTCACTATACAAAATAGACTATCATTATACAAAAAAATATACTAAATAGACTGTCATTATACAAAATATATACAAAATAGACTGTCACTATACAAAATATATACTAAATAGATTGTCACTATACAATTTATATACAATAGACTGTCACTATACAAAATTTATACAAAATAGACTGTCACTGTACAATTTATATATAATAGACTGTCACTATACAAAAAATATACTAAATAGACTGTCACTATACAAAATTTATACAAAATAGACTGTCACTGTACAATTTATATATAATAGACTGTCACTATACAAAAAATATACTAAATAGACTGTCACTATACAAAATATATACAAAACAGACTGTCATTATACAAAAAATATACTAAATAGATTGTCACTATACAAAATATATACAAAATAGACTGTCATTATATAAAACATATACCAAATATACTGTCACTATATAAAACATATACAAAAGAGACATTTCGGGTTATTAGATGTAATATGTTTGGGTCGGAGGGACATTTCGGGTCAATAGGGAAAACATGGGCTATTAAAATTTTGAGGGGCTATAGAGGGTCATTTCCTTAAAAAGAAGAGATAAAATATGCTTAGCTAAGATCAAACAATGTTCGACTCAGAGTTTTTTCTTTTTTGATTGTTGTCCTAATAAGTGGATTTCGATTCATGCAGTTGCTTCTCTGCTGCATTAGTCTTTACTTTCTTTTTTTCATCGTAATAAAATATTTCTACTATATCTTTGTGAGTAGTCCATACAAAAGATGATATCGGAAGACAAGAAGATTTGACATTCCATTTAATGAATACTTAATCGAGTGTGTAATTTAACTGATTAAAAGTACCTGATAGTTATTTAATTTTAAATTCTATTTTATAAATTAAGAATTACATATTCGGATAAATCCTGAAACTTATAACAAGTGGAAATAACTTGAGAAAGAACGGAAATCTTTGTTCTAATTTAGCAACTTGAGATCAAATTATCAACATTTATCGGCAGCTAAGTCCAATTTTAGACAACTTCAATTCACATTTCCTTTTTCAAACTTGGATTGACAAGTAAAACTCCTTTTCAGTACGTATCATTGCTTATATAATATTCTTCGTTGTAGAGTTTATGTATGTAATTCAAGATATATATTTTTGACTAAGTAAAGATTAAGTTGATGATCAACAAACGTGCTTCTGAATTGATCCCTTTGATAGCAAATCATAAAAATAATCAATGATTTGAAAACAACTGCCGATCAAACACAGCCTACAAAACATATCTTTTTGAATATCTTAAAAATTTTATTCCCTTTGTGAACTTATTTTCTTTTTATTTAAGTTTAGAAAAAAAAGTTAACTACAACTTCGTAGTTTACCCTGAATAAAAAGTTGTTATACTCACACAAATGATATGACGGGTTTAAATCCACAAGTTTTAAAACTTATATAGCCATACAAATATTATGATATCTTTAAAATTATGGGTTTCAAAAGATTTTCTTTCTTTTTAAACTTCGTATTCGGTCACAGGAGCATCGACACCTTATGTCAAGCGGTGTCACGTGACACCGCTTTAGTCCAAATTTTTCGTCAATATGGATGTATGGATAATAAGAAAAATGTAAATATTTGGTATAAATATAAAAAATAACACCGCCTTATTGTTATAGTGATTTTATTTATCTGTTCACTTCTTTAAATATTAACAACGCTTAAAATCCTGTATACGGCACTGTTCGATCAAATTGGTTTGCAAAATTAAAAAGGGGGGCTTAGTAACTAAATGTTTTTAACCATCTCTCCTAATTTACATCGTTCTGTTAAGAATGATACTACCTTACAGCTTTAATTTTACGAATTTTGAAAGTTCAAATTCGTTTGATTTGTCTAATTCAAATGTTGATGGATGTTTTATTTACCAAACTAAATAAACACCACTTATAAGATCAGACTCTTATTAGTGCTTTAATGTTTTAGTGCTTTGGTATTTTTATTTTCTTATTATTATACTATTTTTATGCTTCCATATGACCATATCTTTCCAATATATTGAGGATATCCCATAAATGTTTTGTTACCTTATTTTTCAAGTTACAAGTAATCAACACTTTCAGACTTCAGTAGAGGGTTACCACTTAGCAGTATTAAGCTTAAGAACTTGATAATAAAATCTTTGAAAGGTCAACATATAAAGTAAACACATTTGTAAGAGAATCAAACAAAATCAACATTTTAAATTTCTTATATGCATTTTACACTCCATCTTAGCCATAATATTCTATGCATTGAACTCCTAACTTTGAAAGAATCCTGCTGGTATTTAAATTGCGTACATTGACATTGTAAAAATTATTTACACTATCATACGCCGAAGTTAAGATTTTAACTTTATGGGTTTTGGACTTTAGAATAGTAACTTCAAGTGTTAATCATCGAGCTCTATATTTTATACATATTTGATGAATTTTCTTAATACAAATATATTATTTGAGTAAAAATCATTGGATTCAGTCGAACCCATATCCGGACTTACGACCAATAAGCTTGGTTCATTTTCCTATTGGATGATTCTCATAAGCATGAAAAATACGGCACTCAGATAAAGACAAGATGTTTATTTTTTCTTCTTTATTATATATATATACATGGTTGGCATGATCAGCACTGCAGCGCATTACCTAATATGATAATTAGCATATACTATATAATTTTGTACATTTAATTTGGTCTTTGGTATGACTTATGAGCATATTCATCAATAATGATGACTATGCTTCTTCTAGCAAGGTGTCATAGCATTCATTTATACGATAATTATTTTATGGAGTTTTGCTTGTTGTAAATAGCCCCAGTGCTATAGAACACATGATTATCTAGGACTTAGACGACCAACGTATTAATGGTAATTTTTTAATGTTGTTGAATGTGATATGATGAAATAGAATGCAGTAGAAACAAAGATAGAGAACAAGCTAATTATCTACTCTTAGCGGGCAAGGCGAGCCCCTTTATTCTGAATTCTTTTATTCAAAATCTCCTCAAGTAAGCTCTGAACCTACGACTAATCGGTTAGCAACCGACCGCTTTATCACTGCGCTGCTAAGGAACAACAAGAAATATGATTTATCATTTTTGTTAGGAGTTGGGCTCGTGGAAGCTAATATTCTTGATTTTATTAATAATTCCTTACCTGAGAAGAGATATTTTGTTCAATAATTGGATATTCCATAAGAATAATAACTCATGAAAAAAGATACAATTTAGAGGCAATTACGGTGGTCTTCGTTGGTTATGTATGTATCTTTGGATTTAAGCTATATATTGACTTTATAATTCTTTTACACTATCGATATAACTTTATATGTTATAACATATTACTTACTTTTTTTTTTAATGTTATCACTTATCAATAAATGGTACTTAATTAGATAGATTTACCTACTATAAATTACATTCTAAATGACCTAATTATATTATTTATTTTTACACTATTAGTACATGAAAGTTAAACTTTATATACTTAACAAGATATTATAGTATACAAATTCTAAGACAAGCATGAAAAAAGAAGAAAAAAGAAAAAAGAAAAATAAACTGTACCTACTTGATGAGAAACAGTTGTCAATTTGTCGTTCAGCTCCATAATTATATATAAGCTGAGTCTCATCTAAAGGTCAAGTAAATAATTAACTAACAATTTTCTATTTTAAAATATAATACAATACATTAAGTTGCTTACTAATTGTTGGATCAAATTGATACCTGCACGTGACTATTAATAGTGACGTTTAAGAAGTAGAAGATTCATAGTTTAAAATAATGAAGTGGTTATTTTAGTTGCATAATTGATCGGTAATTACTACTTATATAGTGATTTAAGTTATGGATTAGGTTGCCACCAATTCAAACTTGGAATATTCTTCTATTTTTTCAGCCACTTATTTCAAACTATGGTCTATAAATTACTAGGCGCAACTCGCAAGGAATCCAATTAGTATTCAAATACTTTCTTGAATTTGGTTCTTTGCCTAAGTTAGAATCTCTAACAAATAATTGTATAGTTTTTCTTCAACATAGTCAATGCCCTACTAGTTACGTAATTGTAGTCCAGCGAATTAAAAAAGAACAAAGAGAAAATTTAAATTTGGGGGGGGGGAGGCCAAATTATTATAAACTTAAAATAAAATAAAAAAGAACAAAAAGGGACTAGTTCCAAGTGTCTTGATATATAAGAAAATATAATAAATACAAGGAATAAATATCGTAAGGAAAAATGGCCAAAAAAAAAGAGAGATAAACGGATAAACTGAAAAGAAAAAAAAAGTATTTGGATAACTACTTTTGTGTCAAAACTATTCGGAATTGTTCATTTGTCAACAAGTTGAAAAATCACGATGCAAGAAATTCTTACTATTTTGAGTACATGTAAACAACTCCACAGAGAAAAATTTGTAGCAATCAGAGAAAATATGATAAAGCTTTATAGTAATATTTCCCTTTTTGAGATCCTACCTCTTTTTCTTTTTGGTATCTTTCTTTTTGTGAAAGTAGTGATATATCCTTTTTTTGATTTGAAACTTCAAAAAGGATATGTTACGAATCTTCAAAGCAAGAGCGTGTACATTTCGCCTACTTGCATCATATTAAGCAGAAAACTCACCCTACTTGTATTATTTCTTGGTCCCGTGTTAGGCAATGGCGGAGTTAGAATTTTAATTAGGGCTTAAATAAATAAGTATATACAAAGAAACTAAGGGGATTCAACATTTATTCTATATACATAAAAATAATAACTTTCGTTTTATACGTACAGTGTAATGTGTTGGTGAAGGAGGTTCGGATGAACCCTTCGGCCCTCTAGCTCCGCTCATGCCTGTATAAGGCGCTATTTTATTTAAAAGTAAAAGCAATATTTTGGAAATACTAGTAATTAGAACACGACTGAAGCAAGTCAAGCATTTTTTCAGTAGACTTGTCAAGATGTTCAGACTATGAGAGTGACTAGTTCGCACTTCTATACGCATGTACATTCACTTAGTTTACTGGGCAAAGATGTGCACTAATAGATGTGCACGGGATGTGTTCGTCGGTCGGTACGGTACGGTATTTAGATATTTTGATTCGGTATTTTCATTATTCGGTTTCTTAAAATGCTATACCAATACCGTACCTAATTAAAATCGGTATGGTTCAGTTTTTCTACTTTCGGTTTCGGTTTATTCGGTTCGGTAACTTCGGTTTGAATATTAACTAGTGCATAGCGTCATAGATTATAATACTCTTAATTATTAAAGTACTCAAAAGTGTATAAAACTTAAAACGTTTGTTGATAAAATTTTTATCCAAAACCAGCAAATATCAATGCAGCGAGAGAAAACTGTACATAAAGAAATAAATTTGATCATTTGAAAAGTCTTATTACTTGCTTAGAGTTAATTGATAAATTTAGAGAATAAAGAAAAGTAAAAGTTTAGATTTTTTATATTTATGATATAATTAATAATATGTGTATTGTGTAATATAATATATATTTCGGTATTTTTTTTTTAAACTACCAAATACCATACCTAATACTAATGTTTTTTTAAAACTTAAACCAAATACCAAAATATCAAATGCCAATTTTTAAGCTTGTTGCAAAATAAGCTTTTTAAGGAAAATATGTTTTAGAGACTGCCTAAGTGTTCAATAGTGAGATGTAGCTTTTTTTAATAACCAAGAAAATCTCGCGTTTAAAGGACCACTACTCTGCCAAGTGTTCAATAATGAGAGTTTTTTTTTATATATAACACAGTGAATAATAAACCCACCTCGCTATCCTTTTTCCACTTAGGCTAGACATTTCATACGCGTCAAAGGTTCAAATACACCCTTATATTTTTTAAAATGATTTAAGAATAACCCTCGTTATACTATTAGATTATCTATAACCCTACAGTCATACTTTGGGTTCAAATATACCCCTCATTTAAACAGAGGGACACGTATCATCGTCCTGATGGTCAATATTAAATATTTCTTAATTAATTAAAAAGCAATTTTATAAAGCAATTTTTTTTTTTTGTAAAAACTAGAAAAACTAAAATTCTTTTACTAAAAACTGGAAAAAAAACGAAAATATTTTGTTTTTCAATTTTTACAAAAAAAACTGCTTTAAAAAAAACTGAAAAATAATTTTCTAAATCAATTAAAAACTGAAAAAATTTGAAAACATTTTAACTAAAAACTGAAAAAAAAAGAAGAAAATATTTGTTTTTTCAGTTTTTACAAAAACAATTGCTTTAAAAATTATTTTTCAGTTTTTTTTAAAGCAATATTTTTCAAAAAAATGGAAAAAAGTATTTTCAGATTTTTACAGTTTTTAGTAAAAAAACAGTCTTTTCCAGTTTTTACAAAAATATTGCTTTAGAAAATTGCTTTTCAGTTTCTACAAAAACATTGTTTTAGAAAAAAAAATTCAGTTTTTTTAAAGCTGAAAAAAATACTTTCGTTTTTGTTCAGTTCTTAGTGTAAAAAATTCAGTTTTTTCCAGTTTTTACAAAAAATAAAATTGCTTTATAAAATTATTTTTTAATTAATTAGGAGATATTTAAAATTGGCCAACAGGACAATGACACGTGTCCCTCCGTTTAAATGAGAAGTATATTTGAACCCAAAGTATGACTGCAAGAATATAGATAACCCAATAGTATAACGAGGAATATTTTTAGACCATTTTTAAAAGTACAGGGATATATTTGACTCTTTGCCATTTCATATGTTAAGCTCTTACCACCAGACCAAAGCTATTTTTTGACAAAGGAATACTCAAATATATGAAAAGTTCATCTAACAATAAAAACCGAGATATATGTTTCCCTACCACAGTTAATATTATTGAACATCTTCACATCATAAGAGATGACTGAATCAAATTTTACAGCCTTCTATAATAATCAGAAAACGAAAGGCAGCAAACAGACAGAATCAGCCAAAAGCACAAGATGAAGCTATTCCTGTTTAAATTACGTAGTACTAACATAATACTGCTACTTTCAACTAAATTGCTCAAAGGGCGATCATGCGTCAGAAGCTGAGTTACTAGTTCCCTGGAATGAAGACAACTAGGAAAAGCAACTAACGTTTACCAATCCTAGCTTTTTTATGAAACATTTACTCAATCCTAATTCTCCATACAAGTGGGTGATTCCAAAAGTCAACTAAAATACAAATATCTTTCAAACATGGATAGACGAGTACATCACATATTTAGCACTTCAATAACGGTCAAAGGCAGGTGGGCGTCCTCCTCCCCTACGAGGGCGGTCATATGGCGCCGCCCCATCTCTGTTGTAGCTTCTTCCCTCGTGCCGTGCTGGTCCTCCAGCTGCGTACCTGTCGCCACCTCGTGAGCCTACATCCCTGTCAGAATCCCTCTCTTTGCCATAACCGTTCTGAGGGTATCGGTCAGAAACACCATACTTGCCAGCAAAGCGATCACCACCAGGAGGGTTGTACCTAAATACCATAAGAAGTCATTTTTGATAAGACAGGAAAAATTTAGATCTCAAACACCAACCAAGAACATGAAAAAACTGAACCATCACACCTGTCATTAGCAATTCGATCACGGCCTCCATATCTATCATCTCTGCTATCATGGCGGTCCTTATCAGCATAATGCCCTCTATCATATTGATCATCCATGTACCGATGGTCACTACCATAACGATCCCCACGGGCACTACCTCCAGCATACCTTGATCGAGGAGGGGGGGATACTGCACGTGCACTGCGGCCACCACCTTCCAATGGACAGTCTCTAGCCCAATGGCCTGGGCGGCCACACTTGAAGCAATTGTCTGGCCCTGCTGACCTGTCACCCCCACCATAGCTGCCCCTGCCACCTGATGAGTAACCTCCACCATAGCCACGGTCAGAATCTTCACCACCACCCTTCGGTTGGGCCCTGTTCACAGAGATCACCTTATCACCAAGCTCTCTACCATGCATTTCTCTGATTGCATCTTCCATGGCGCGACGGTCAGCAAATGTTAAAAACCCAAATCCACGAGGACGGCCTGTATCTCTTTCCATCATAACCTACAGTACTTACAGTTTAGAGACCAACACCAGACAACCACATCAAGCTAAAGACCTAACCTATTAGAAGCCCATGACAATATACAAGCACGTGACATTCAAATTGATATTTATCAAAATTAATTGATAATTAGGAGTAGGAGTTCATATACAAAGCACAATAAAGGAGCTCAGCTTTACTCTTTCACAAGCAAAATCTGAAGAAGTAAACAGCGAACTGCATACCTAGAATTACCGATGATCTCACTTAGCAAAATATAGCAACGTAAAGTAGCATTCCTAGAGAATGTTCTCTGGAAAAAGATTATATAGCAATAGCTGGAACACACAATTACGTCGTCCATCCCTAGCTAGTTTAATAGCTCGGCTCTCAATTCCCAATGAACCATAAACCAAATTCAACAGAGCCGGGGATCTCAACCTCGTTACTTCACGTTCCAAGTTGCTCAGATGAGATCCATCTTAAAAAACATACCATTATGTGATGACCTGAACCTCTTTTTTAGGATGAAGACATGATCTGAACTTTCAAGAGCAGTAGTTAACATAGAATAGCCACTAATTCAACTAAACAATTCAACTCAAATTCTAAGTCCATAATAGGCAAGAAATGCAGGCACAAACTTCATAGTTCATAGAAAGGTTGAACTTGGAGCTCCTCACAACAGTATCAGAAGTAAATTTTGAAAACAGAATGGAAGGCACATTCCTATCCTAATGCTCCAGACCATTTCTAGGGCTCTCTCTAAAACCCTTCCACTTTCAACTTGATTGATACTTGATGACCTTCATGACTTCATTTACCTCTGAGGAGTGCTAATGGAGATAGTGCTTGGTTGGTTAAGCATGACAAGGATCCTAGAACTTCTAAGTTAATTCTAACAAATTTTCAACATTCAATATAGCTATACGATAAATAAATCATCTAGAGGTGGATTTCATGTGATAATTTCAACATTTCATCACAATATCACAGCATTCATTTTTGGGTAATAAAACACCACAAATATTTTATTAAGGCATCATTCTGCCCATGGAGGCAAGAGTCACACTATCAGGCAACACTTTCAATTCTTAGTTGCTTGTGCACTTGACATTGAACTTTGAATTTTTGCGTACTTTACTCAATTTAGACTTCAATTCTCCAAGTTGGATCCCAAGTCTACAACTATGCATGCAACAACTTCACAAATCTCACGCAAGCGAATGAAAATAAGTAAAGCTTGACTGCTGTAAGTTTTCTTAATCACTTCATCAGTGTGAAAGGAAAGAAACTAAAGCATATTAGCAAGCAAAGATCTAGGAATATAAAGTTACTTGGGCAGAGGAAGTCTTACTTGGGCAGCAGAAATCTGCAGGTCTGCAGATTACCATCCTCTGACCCATTAGATTAACTCAGACCACATGTATCCAGTGGAACCAATACCATTAACAGCAAAAACAACAAAACCAAACAAGGATCCTAACCTCTTGGGTAAATCTTAATTATACCGATTAGAACTTTCGTTGGATCCATAAACTTACTCCATTTACTTCAACCAGACTAACAAGCAAAAGTATTGCAGAGGTATGTCTACGCAACAGGTGGTTCAGCATTCAGGTGGTCCTTCATAAAACTTCTCATGAACATCATTCCGCTTTTTGTTCAGTAACAGTCCAAAAGACTGATCTTCGTTTAGCTATCTTTTTCAGCACAAGCTCAACTAATCCTCATTAAAGAAAATTTCCAACGTCCCAGATAATGCCTTCTGCTATCAAGGCATCAAAGCAGATAAAGCAAAATCAAAAGAGCTGATCCACTTTGATCCTTCAAAATGCAATTCAGACGGAAAAGAGTATGAAGCTAGCCAACTAATCTAGAGCAATAAGCCATGAAACATAACACTCTGAAGGTGCTAACGTGGCTGAAGCAACGCTGCTAATGAATCTTGACCGGCCTGTCATCGTCTGGTGGTCCACGGTATGACAGCAATGAGCTTGCTCAAGAGAAGAACATCTCATGACGGCGAAATGATCATTCAACGAAGTAAAACAGAATAACTATAGAAGGAGAACGAGACAGAAGCGCATCCAGACTCCGCACACAACAGCTTCTAAAGGGCATCGAAAATGTCAAGAAATCATGAATCATGTTCAATCTTGACAGTGGCAAACCACCAAGTAAAACAAAATGATGAGCACAAGGGAGAATGAGACAGAAGCGCATCCAGACTCTGCACATGACGACTTCTATAGGGCTTCAAAAATGTGGAGAAATCAAGAATCATGTCCAATCTCGACAACAGCAAGCCACCAATTAAAACAGAATGAGCGATAAGTGGGACAATGAGACAGAAGCGCATCCAGACTCTGCACACAACAGCTTCTAAAGGTCTTCAGAAGTCAAGTTATTAAGAATAATGTTCAACCTTGAAAGTGGCTCGTGTAGAGGCAGGAGATTAGCTAAGTACCACATAGCTTCATGACAACCTTTTTCCCTGAGGATTCTTTAGAACAAAGAACAGGTGTCCTATACATCCCAAACATGAGGTAGCGGATCGGATGTCGTCTAATATAGATCCTTCCTAGTTATAAATGGGAATGTAAAAATTTAAATATTCCCATAAACTTTTAAAAAAATGAAAGAAAGTCCTTATTTTTCTCTCGTTTCGAGCACCAAAGATCTTATCTTAACATGTGCAGCCACTTAACAGTCAAAAGAACTCACCTTCACAAAGTAGCAAACAGTAGTGGCGGATCAACTAAAAAGAGAGTGTTGTTACCATCCAGAACCACTTAGATACTCATAAACCTGGTGTCTGTTCAACATAACACTATGACCCAAATTCTAGTAAAAGAACTGCCAACAACCTTCAATCATATTGGTTCTGCTAGCCTCAAGAACAAAAGGTGTCATTCACAGAAACTGCCCACCAACTTAACTTGAACAATGTGGAAATTAGACTCTGAGCTAGACTGCATATTCAAAATTCTTGATTGACCCCTTCTTTTCTTATTATCAGTAACCCCAGAATTGCTTGCAATTGATTAAGCACCTTACATCAAGAGATAACTTACCTCCTCTATTCCCACATTTGACACGCATCACGAAAATATATATATTTATGGGATAGTTACTCCCACTTGACTGCTAAGCAACTTCGATTGGGGAAAAGTCTTAAAACTACTGGTGATTCCACCAAATCAGACCACCTATGATGCACTCAGTCCACTTATTCCAATCATCTTCCATGAAGTCCAATGCCCAAAATACAAATGCCCCTTGAAATTTTACAATTAGCAGATGGCTGAACCAGTTTAAGGCACCAGAGCAGAATTGTGAATCAACTGCAATCAGCGTTAGGGGCGTACTTCTGAACAAGTCACTGCTGCAATTGAAACCAATAGTGCTTGCCATTGTTAACATGCAGTCGATCTAAGCTTTTTCCGGATACTCTACCAAGTGAAACCTCAAAAACAAGCTGCTCAAAGGAATCAAGTACTTATGTCCAGCAACTTCACACATTCCAATGAACAGAAAACATTCCCCATACAATTCCATCTAAGGCATCTCAAAACCATCAACTGGCATAACCAGATCCAGAAATATTAAAGGAAAAATTAATTAATAAATGACGAATATAAAATGAAAAGTTGGAATTAGCATGACTTAAGCACTCAGCTTGAAGCAATGTAATCAAATTGAAAAATTCAAGAATGACCCAGCAACTTTCCTATAGAGCATAGCACCACAAAGCATATGAAGAGAGAAAACCAAAAAAAAAAAAAAACATAGGACTCTTTCCGGTGATTAACGTCATGTATGAGACAAACAAAGTCTGCAGTTATTAGTACAAGCTACAAAGGAGAATGCTATAACTTCCACCACATAACATCCAATATACGGTGATAGCCTCCTCCATATATTTCTTGACCAGTAAAAGTAGTAATATTATTAGAAGGAGAAAAACAAGCACCAATTATGTATCAAGACACAGCAACAGCACCAATATATGACATCGTTTAACATGCTGTTGTATAGGGTTCCTAACATCTTTTTTCTTTTCTTTTTTTAAACTGGAAAAACGTAATCTTGCATACAAATAATAAAAGGAGTTTAAAATGAAAGAAAAACGGCCTGAGGATATGCACGGTTACGCGCTCTGCAAAAGTAGAGTTCTTTCTTGGAAATTTCTTTTTTGAAGTTTTTTCAAGGAAAAATAACCCATCTGTGCTAGAACAAAAGGTCACAATCTTCATAGAAAACCGTAAGTGTCATTTAACCATTTTTTAAAACTACTCCGTTCCAGTTTATCCAGCAATATTTCCTTTTTAGTCTGTTCTAAGAAAAATGACAGTTTTCTAAGTTTGGAAACAATTAACTTAAATTTCTCACCTTATCCTTAATGAGAAGCATTTATAGTCACACAATTAATATGAAATATTTTTATTTTGATGAAGTATGTTATGAAATGTTTAAGATAACAAGTTTCAAAAGACTAATAACCACACAAATGTTATTACATGTTCAAGACCACACGTTTCAAAAGTATTTCCTTTCTTTCTTAGCCTTCGTGCCGATTCAAACTTTGCCACATAAATTGAAACAGGAGGAGTATTTATAATTTTAAAAAAAAATTAACTTAAAAAAATGCAGGAAAAAGGTAAAAGACGCACAATAATAAAGTTCAAAAACATTGTGCAGACATAAGAACACGCAGTAGTACAACACATACACTAAATCCTCAAGAAATAACGAACATTTCGCATAAAGTAATTAAGGAAAAAAACTGAATCCAGGGAAATTACGAACCTGACAATCGATAACTTTACCATAACGGCCAAAAGCGCTTTCGAGTTGACGGTCAGTTACATCCCACGCTAACCCTCCCACGAATATACGATAATCTTGGTCCTTCCCTGACATTAGACCCTGAAATTGAGGGGAAAAATCTATTATAACACCAAAAAAAAAACCTAGAAATCAACTGAGTTCAAAATTAGAGTGAATTAGAACTTAAATTAAGCAAAGAGAGAGATACCTAGTTATGTAATGCGAGCGAATTTCACAGAGTATAACGACAGCTGCTTGATTGTTTTTGCTATAGGGTTCGTACAAATAACTTGCTTGGTTTTTACCTTGAGGTACTTTTATTTTGTGTTTAAATATATTGCACTACCAGGTACTCGCGGTTTTACAAAATAACAAATATGTCCCTTACTTTTGATAAAAAAGAGTTTTTAAGCTCACCTGCTTTTAAGTTTTAAGTCAATCAAACACCCACTAAATGAACTACTATTACTACATGTTTTATTCCTTTATTTATTTGGACTTAAGCAAATTGGATAATACGATTTACTATAGCAATGATGTTTAACAATCACTTTGATTTTGTGTCATTCAATTGACATTTAAATTTAGTGAGTTCATTTTTAGGGGCGGCTTAAGTATATTGGTGGTCTAAAGCAAAATTTTGTCAAGAGGCTTTAAGTATTTTGTAAAAGAAAAAAATCATATATATTTTACTTAAAGTCTATTTTTTAGCGTTTTGAGTTGAAAAGTTATTAATAAAATTTTAATCAATTTCTTCTAATATTCGTTCACCAATTTTACAAAATAGCTAATCAATTACATGGCTAAAAAAATCTCTTTTAATTTTCACAATCTTATTTATTTACCTTAAAATATTAAGTAGTTTTTTAAGAAAATTAACTATAAAACCAACTATTAAAAAACAAAAAAGGGCCCAAAATTTTGGAGCCTAAAGTCATTGCCTTAGTGGCTTTTGTCGTTGAGCTGGCACTGTTCATTTATATAAGTTAGGTCTATTAGTATGAGTTTTCATTATTGATTCAGATCTACAAGTCTATTTCATCTATATATTGAATAATTTATCTCAGGAAATAACAATAGGTTCATTTTATTAAGAATATATCATACTATTTTGGCAATTTATGTCTTAGATTATTATCGGCACCATTAGTTAGTTAATAAAAAACAATCCTTCATATTTACTTAAAATGGAGAGCAGATTGGGTAGCTCTTTTAGATTAGAGAGTTGCAATTATTATTCCACTTAAAGAAAATTGTGCTTATATATCCACCAAGAAAACAATCATAATACAAATATAGGAGGCGGAATGGGGAATTCAAAACTTTAACTTGACGAGACTGAATCGATAAATTTTTGAGGAAAAATCTACTTGGAATCTAATTTATGCATTGAATCATATTAGTTTACTCTAGTAAACTAATAAATTGTGATAACATTACGTATTAATTGATCATGATAAATTTGATATAAAATACATATATCATACACTTACATTAGGGGTGTGTAAAAAAAAAATTAAGAGCATCTCATTCATTCTTGAATAAGAATAGGACAATAGCATGCCCCACTGTAAATAATGAACTCATTTTGACCATAGGACATCAACCTTAATTATAACTTGGTCAAACAAATGATAAGTCTTAACATTTAGATAAGATTCAAAAGAGAAATATTTAGCACTGTCATTTCAAAGAGCCATTTAACAATAGTATGTGCAAGCACAAACAAGAGTAGGTTCATTTGGAATCAATACCGGGTTGAGGTCTACAACCAAAAAAAAAAAGAAGTCTATTGTTAAAACCAGTTAACAAAAATTCAATTCAAGAAGCAAAAAATCTACAAATCTTTTATGTATAAGAAGGCTTAAGCATTCATGAATCATGGATGGGTAAGAAAAGGGTGTTTAACGGGTCGGGCGGTTAAGGTGGGTTATTTACGGACCAGATCTTGGTTGGGGCAGGATTTTAATTTCGACCAATAAAAAACTGCACATCATATATAATTAAAAAAAAATATTCAGCCAAGGTCTATCAGAAATAAGGGCATGAAGGGACCAAATTTTTAACGGTGGGGGCAGTTTAAGCAAAATAGATGGACGAAAAACACTTTTAAACCAAACCGAATAGGACTTAACTGATCCTTACCGTATGAACTATATTTTAGGAGTGAATGCTCAAGGTTCACTTGTAATAACATGATGAAGATACATGCTCGAATCCTTCAATTATCACCTTTTTCGGGCACACTATATATTCTTGAAAGTAATGGAATTATTATGAGAAAGCAATAGCATTTTCTAAATCCTATATCAGGAAGTACCTAATGGACTGCTACACTACTTCAGTGTGTAAAACAGAAAAGAATCAGGGAGATAAAAGAGAGGAGTTTTCCATAATAAACATTCCATCCAATGAAACAATACAGTAAAATGGGACTCCTATATTTTGCTTCCAATGTTGTTTTATTTTTATGGAATATGTGTTACTAAATTTCATTCCTGTGGAGGATTTACATCATTGTACAGCCTAAGGAATAAATGAGCTGATAACACTACAATGCAAGAATTAGACCACACAATGGAATCTACAGGGGGTTTAGATACAGATATACATCACTGTACATTGCCTTTAGCATGTTCAACCAAGGTTGAATCGGCTGCAAAGGAACTTATCTGAATTATTCAGGCAAGAATGGCAGGCGAGCAACACTAGTGCCTCCGTTCCTATCAATCCAAGAGTTTGAACCTGTGCTGTTTTGACTTGAACTGGACCCGGAGTGCTTTACTGAAGTCTTCCTCTGTAGTTTCTGAGGAAGGATTTGAATCCTTGGGTTTGATTCGGTACCTGAATTTTCTGCAGCCAGCTGATAACTTTCAACCAGCTTGAGTTGTTGGGCAACTATTTCAGAGCGCCTTGGTAGAAGTTCAACAGCCTCACCACCAGGTATAACGATGTACTCAATTGCAAGGCGAACCTCCTATTATGAGCCATCAAAATGTATATGCCATCAATTGAGTTTCTAGAAAACGTAAGTATTATAAGGCTAAATGGAAATTGGAACAATATCAAGTGGTTAAAGCAGAGAAGTAGAAGCCACCTCTGATAAAGCAGCAATCGTTTAGTTTTTCTTTTTACTAACCGAGAAACTCCTGAGGGTCAGTGGCGCACACTTCAAAACTCGGTGAATAATTGGTCAGACTCAACCCTTTTCCACTTAAATACCAGGCTCTTGTCTACAGCATGATTCGAACCCGTGACGCGCGCCTAATCCACACATCACGTGTTGCGCTCTTACACATCACGACATACGCTTACACTAATGGTTTAGTATTCACAACCCCTAATTATGATTAGTAAGCCACATCTTAGCGAATTACGTGTCTGTTTGAGCAGCTGATTTTTCACATGTCCCGTAGCCAACTTACAAGAAAAGATGACAATAAGCATGTTCTTTTCTCATAAACCGCTACTTGGCTAGAAGGTGTGACGAAACAACTGCTTTGTTTGTAATTGTCATGCACATTTTGACCAAGTTAGAATTTTGTATATGATTTCATATAACTCCTGCTAGAGAGGGAGAGATCAATTATAAACAAATGGAATGATAGTACTCCTAGAAATGCCACTGATTCACTAGCTTCCTTTATTCTAGGGGTTACCCGGAATTTTTGAGTGATATTTGAGTGAAGAAGATATACAAACATAAAGAGGCAAACCTCTAAGGCGTCTATCTCCTCCAATGTTGGTCTCCTTTTTGGTGCATCGTCTTCAATTTCAATATCGAATGCATTTGTTAATGGCTGTTTTGAGTGAATGGAATCCATTCCAAGAATCATACGGATAGCTTTCACCATTTGCGCCATGGTACTTGACTGCATAATAAGAAAAGAAATGGTAAATCGATATTGCAGCTAAATCTTGAGTATCTTTTCCCACCAAAGAGCTAAAAAGGGTCAAACAGAGTAACCAAAGATAAAGACACCTAATTCTAATGTAAACTGCACTATAAATAATTTTTAAAGGGTGAACGATGCCCAATAGCAAAATTTCAGTTTCTTCCTCTGAAAAGAATTGATAGTTATCAAACATCAATGTCATCATTTAATTTCTTGTTTTTCAAAGTCATCATTCCTCAACTATAGAGTACCCTACATGAATTCCATCCAGTTTAGAAAAAATATTTTTCAAAATAAACAAAACTCTGATAAAATATGACACAAAGATGAAGGTCAAATCATATTTCAAAGATATAGTTGCTCAAATATTAAGCCTTAACAATAATATTAACTGTTACCAGCAGAAGAGAGAGAGGAGAAATGATATTTTGAACAAGAGTAAAGGTGAGTATTAAAGGGGAGGTCCCTTGATTTACAACAATCCAGAGGAGGTCAACGTGATTGACCCAAAACGAACAAACAAACAAACAAAAACAAATATGTAAGTAAAGGGCATAAGTATACCTTTACAACAAAGACAGGAACTTGATGAAATTTGGCAACACTACGAATCCAAGGATTCTGCTTCATTTCAGCACTAGATGCTAGAATAGCATCCGCAATGCCAACATCATCTGTTACTTCAATTTCTTCCTCAAGCCCCATAACGGTTGCAACTTGCAATAGATCAGCATCCTGAATCTACAATAAGCCAGAAAGAGATTAGGCTTGATTCTACACATCAATGACAAGTATACACAGTATTATAGTATGAGAGAGATTTGTGCATCCATGATTCCCAACAATGCATCACAATTTCATGAAAATTCCAACAGTCAAAAGGAATCAAGAAAACTTACCTTATAAGTATAAACATACACAAGAGATTTCCTTTTGCTGACAGATCCATTGCTGCCCAATTTCTTGGAATTGGGATGATCCTCATCTGACTCAAATTTTACTTTATTGTTTTCATTATTGGATTGCAGATGATAATTTACATACTCCCCATCAGACTCTACTTTATCTTTCTTTTTTACATACTCGCCATCAGACTCTACTTTATCTTTCTTTTTTACATACTCTCTTTCAGACTCTATTTTATCTTTCTTTTCCACTTTATCAGTTAGCTCAGAGTTATTAACTTGGTCCTCTTGAGCGAACAGAGAAGACTCGATGGAGTTTTCAGCTTCAATCTCCAATCTGCGTATCTCAAACAAAGGAGATTTTCCTGCATCAAGGAAAAGATTAAATATAGAACTAATATTAGTTGCTAAGTGTATCCAGTGATTTCACAATGTCAGAAAATTCCGAAAGGGTGGGAAAGCAAAACTCTAATGTACCTGCTAATATTGCATCTACTGTTAAATCTAGTCTATGGTGAACACGACATTCAATTCTTGATATCATCTCAACTGCACAGGAAAAAGTTGGAGGACCTTTCCTCTCAAGAATTGTTTTCTGTACTTTCCTTTTCCTTGCTTCCTCATCACCGAGAGTAACACTCTGGTCCAAAGCAGATAAAACAACAATATATTAGGTCCAGAAGAAAAATGTTCGCTATCAATATCTGACCAAACATTGTTCTGAGAAATGAAGAAAACAAGTTCAAGTGCAGAGGACCACATATTAAATTAATAAGAAGGAAGAGAGGAGAGGGGTTCAACACCTCTATGCCACCAACAAGCATTTGTAAGGATGGATTTTTTATTATACTCTCAATAGTACTTCCATGGGCGGTTCCAACAAGCTGTACTCCTCTCTGAGCAATTGTACTAGCAGCCAACGCTTCAAGCTCTGTCCCTATTTCATCTATTATAATGGTTTGGGGCATATGGTTTTCAACTGCTTCAATCATTACCTGCTCAAAGTAAGAGAAACAGAATGAGAGAAGAGGGAGAAATTTGATTGCAGTTCAGAGGGTATCCAAAAATGCAGAAAACTTAAAATGAATTTTAGTTCAGAGCTCACATTATGCTGCAGGTTAACATTTGGGACTTGCATCCTTCTGGCACAACCAATACCTGAATGAGGAACATCTCCATCGCCTCCGATCTCATTAGATGTATCAACAATAACGACTCGTTTCTTCTGGTCATCTGCCAGCATTCTGGCTATTTCTCTGCACACATAGAGAGCTTCGTATTCATTGACGGGTACTAGTAGTGGCGGAGCCACATAGCCCTTTCGCCGGAAAATTACACTGTTTAGATATGTACTATTTTTTGCTATGTATGTATACTATGAGTTGAATCTTTGTGTATTTAGTAAAAATCTTGGCCCGCTACTGGGTACTAGTCATTCTTCATTAAGATAGTTATGGGAGAAAAGCTGAGTAGTGACAATTAGCACTAAATAATAACAAGCAATCACTTTTGAGATGTTCATAAAAAGCAAGCAGTAAATTTGGATACCTGATTAAAGTAGTCTTACCGACCCCTGGAGGCCCGATCACCAATATGGAGCCACCTCCTTCAACTAAGTCACGTATGATCTCAGCACTTCCAGATACAGCTCGACCTACCCGGCAGGTAAGACCAATGATTTGCATTTTACGGTTTCTAATTGCACTAATACGATGGAGGGAACTGTCAATACCAGAACGGTTGTCATCTGTGAAATCCCCCACCTAAACAATGAAGCAAATTTATCAACTTTAAGCAACAAATTTCATAACCGTACATTTATATATTTATTTTTTTTCATACGCACACACAGATTAAAAGAAAAGTAATCTCCTTTATTTATGCTATTACCCTCATTCAGGTCAAAATTTATGTAGACACACACAGAGACAAAAGATAAGTGCTTCTAATTATTTAATTACTATTAGTCACATTCGGATCAATGAGTACTGACCTCCACTCATCAAATAAAATAAACTTAAAGCAGATGCTTTAATTTTTAAATTGCACTCTGTAAAGGTGATCTCAGCATATCCTGCTACATGACATGATTGTTACCTATATACTACTACATAATAAAGTCAATCCTACCATTTCCAGTTAAAGAAAGATTTATAAAAATAGATAGTCTAAAACTAAGCCATAAATATTTGTGTGGGATATAGATCATTTCAAAATAAAATGGAGAGTTAACTTCTAAATATAGAATTATTTGTTCGGGATAGACTAAAAAAGAAAAGAATATAAAATAAATTGGTGCGGAGGGAGTAATATTTACTTAGACACCTTTGAAATGGCGTGGCATAGATCCTCAAGCTTTACGGGCTGCTCCGAAATGACCCAATCACCTGAAGGAAATCGGGCAAGGGGCTTTCTACCCAAATCCATAACCACCTCAATCAACTCCCCAATCTCCTGATGTCTAAAGAGATCATTTCTCATTCTCAATGGCACTATCTCCAAAAACAAGTCCAAGTCCGAGATCATGGGACTCGAAGTGGAAGTCGAATTTGAAGAAACCAATGACAACCCATTTCCGGCAATCGAACATCCCTTTGGCCTCCTGATTTCCGGCGACTGAATTGACGGCACCGGCAACCTAGAAGACGAGATTTTACTGCTCCCACGACATGTTCGGCGAAATGCCGCTGTGAACGTCGAAGAAGCAAATTGACAATGGTTTAAATAAGAAAAGGTGGAATTGGGTATCTGCTTAGCTGAGTACCATGAGCTTTGAAGATCAATCAAGATAAAGTGGGTATTCAAAGCACTCATTCTCTCACAAAATCCCACTTTCTCTACACAGTGTCTTTTTTTTTTCCCTACTAATTCTTTGTAATATAAATAAATACTGTACAAGATCTTGTATTAATGGGCTTTGGGGAAATCTGATTGGACTAGGGAAGAAGAGAAATAGATTTTAGTTGGTAAGAAGAAGATGAGGAGAAGAATTTGAAGAAGATTCGAAAGGATCTCCTACGGTAATGGAGGGTAAGTGGGGTCCATTAACAAGAAACATACAACGACCATGGAAGGGGAAACACGTGGGTGGCTTTGTTTAAGACCACACAAATGAGTGACAGTTTTGGGAGAGCTTGCTATGAAAATTTGAAATTTTTGTTGAAGTTTGAAGTATTCTGTTTTGGCATGTGAATAAGGCGTGCACGCTAATCAAATGGAAGAAGAAAATTGTTACTCCTAAGGAGTAGTACTTTTCTTCTCTTTGATTACCACTTAAATATTGTGTAGATTGGTCTAAGTTCAATAACAGCTTGTTTGAATTTGTTAATACATTTCATTTTATAATATATTGTATTGTATTGTATTGTATTGTTTGATAAATACAATATTTGGATAGATTGTACCGTTTACCTTTATTTCATGATGTCACGTACTAACAATATAAAGAATAAACTTGCAATCTTACAAAAAAAAAAATAGAATGTGGAGTATAATCTATATCTATATTTATATTCTATATATAATTAAAAGGAAAGGAAAAATCTCTCTCCTTAAATCAAGTGTCATCATCCCACTATGCCACTTGGCACTTTAAGACATTGCTCCAACTAATTAGGAACTAAAAGTTTATTTGGGAGAAAAATGGCCTACAAAAATCCGTAGAAATTTCACAATTGAAATCCACTATATTATTTAAAAACTTTTTAGCTTCCACTTGCCCTAAATTATCTCAGCAAAATAACATAGTGTCCTCAACTATCTAAACTACGATTGAAACTCACGATTGAAACTCACTACTTGATAACAACTGCTCAAACTGCAAACTTATATTTCATGCTAGTAACTTACACGGTATTTCAATTGTAATCTTCCCACTGCTATCAAGAATTCAAGAAAAGGTACGGCTTGTGCAAAGAATGGCTACTCAAAGTGATTTCATCAAGGATATAACAATTTCAAAAATGTGAAAGTTAAAAGTTCGGTTGTCCGTCCGTGGGAAGTACCAGATCGGTATAATTCAGACACTACGTTCTCCATTGAATTGGTTCTACAAGATGAAAAGGTCTTCAAAATATGTTATTTCTTACTAAGTTTTTTTTGCTCTATCTTTCTTAAGTTGCAAATTTCAATTTAATGCTTTGTGTGTTTGAGTTAGTAATTCGTTCAAGTCTACTGAATAAAGTAGCATATGAATGTAGGGAGAATATGGAGATACAAATAGAACGTAAGGAGTGTAAAATTACTTATCCCACTAGCTTAAGTTTGACCCTATTCAATTGCCCACAAGAAAATTGGTCTTTTGTAACCGATGAGGCCTTGCCAAAGGAGTGTAAGTACAATATGTTATTTGTGAATTTGCAGAATTACTGAAAGATTAATAATTAATGCAAAAAAAGATTACATGGTTAACGTCATACACCAGAACAATTAGATATACACACAAGGGACTTCCTTGAGAGAGATAACTATATAAAGGTCAAGTATGGAATCAGGTTTCTGTCCAGCTCAGTCTTTGCATTGAAGTTTAGTTCTGGCCCAAACCACTACTCTTACATAGATAGTTAGCTTCTTTGGCCTGGGCAAACTATTACAGACAACAACAACAACAACAACCCAATATAATCCCACTAGTGGGGTCTGGGAAGGGTAGTGTGTACGCAGACCTTACCCCTACCCTGGGGTAGAGAGGCTGTTTCCAATAGACCCTCGGCATCCTTCCCTCCAAAAACTACTCACCTTTGCTCTTGGGGTGACTCGAACTCACAACCTCTTGGTTGGAAGTGGAGNACAACAACAACAACAACCCAGTATAATCCCACTAGTGGGGTCTGGGGAGGGTAGTGTGTACGCAGACCTTACCCCTACCCTGGGGTAGAGAGGCTGTTTCCAATAGACCCTCGGCATCCTTCCCTCCAAAAACTACTCACCTTTGCTCTTGGGGTGACTCGAACTCACAACCTCTTGGTTGGAAGTGGAGGGTGCTTACCATCAGAGCAACCCACCTTGTCAAAGCGAAACGGTCTACCATAAGTCTTGGCATATCTATCACTAACGCTAATAGATTATGTTTAAAGCTACTTAGACAAAATCACAAGGCATGAATAACAGCGTATATTGTGAATTTCTACGGCAAGTTGTTTTATACATAGTTTGAAAATTGAAGAAAATTTTTTCTAATACAGTAATATAAATTAAATATCTAAAAAACCTTCTCTGTTTATGTGACTTACTAATTCATTCAAGTCTACTGTTGAAAAGTAAAAATTTGGAGTTATTCCTGTGTTTGTTTGGCTTACTATTTCATTAAACTCTATTATTGATAAGTTCTATTACTATAAATTCAAGTTTTCAAGTACAGTAATATAAATTAGTATTAGTTACTCTGGATTTCTTGTGTTGGTAATTCGTTAGACCTTCTGTGTTTTTTATGTGATTAAGTTGCAAAGATTTGTATGAGTTAATCTGCAATTATTGTATTACTAATTTCTTCAAACACTTTCTTTTATTTAATGTAATTCTTTGTAGGGCGATCGGATTCATGCTTTTATTGGAAAGTCAGTTTTGCATCTTTTCAAAACACGAATTAATGAGCTTGGATTATATCTTATGGCGAACTTTATCGTTTGTTAAAATAAGGAGAGGTTCAACACCACAAAACATAGGTTGAGGCTGACATTTACTCAACGGACAACAGTGACTGAAATAACTGATCAACTTTTCCCTATGAATATCTTTGATTTATGAACATATGATCAATTGATAAATAAGGTTGATGTGAATGAGACTAAATTATTCGGTAAAAATAAGTTTTACCTTAAATTTATAATTATGAACTTTTCCGCTATTTCTTTTAACATCTTTTTTTCTTTAGATGTGATCGGAGAAATCGTCGATTTTGGTGAGATAAAAATGCACAAACAAGGTGAAATTTCTAGGAAGTTTATGGATATCCAATTAGAAGATGACAAGTAAGAATAAACAGTCATCTACTGATTAAGGATGGATTTGATGATTACATATGCTTAAAATTATATATCTATTTCTATTTGGCGGGAGGAAGAAGTTGTCTGCTACATTCTGGGACGAATTTGTTGATGAAATTGTACCTCACTTGCTAAGTTCTAACAACCAGCTTGTTATTGTTGTTATGCAACTCATAAAAGCCCATAAATTTCAAGGTAAAATGCAATTATTCAATTTGACATTATTTTGTGAAAGTTATTCATTACATTTTAACGTATGTTATTTTGCAGATTCATATTCTGTGCGCAATACTTGGAATGTGTCAAAGCTATGGATTAACCCAAATTTTCCTCAATCTGACGAGTTTAAAACACTGTTCAATATATATTTTTTTTCATTGCATTTATCCTCAAATATATTTTTCAAGTATACATCTAACTGTTTTACTCATTCATAAATACAGATAATTACACTGAGAGGCTCACTCAAACCATCTCTCAACAAAGTTACTCTGTTTCGGATAAGTTAGAGAAGGGTATTGTTCAAGTTAAAATAATTGACCAATTAGTGGAGTCCATATAAGTGAGTAAACTATCTTGTGTAGTATTAATTCAATCGGTCTTTAATGTTAGTAGTTGTTCTATGCACAACTTTTACAATGTACCGTGTAAGTCGTTCTATGATAAAATTGAATAAAGAAGCTATAAACGTTACAGTGTAATGTTAATCTTCTTCCTTTGATATTTTGAAAGACCATCTTTTATAATGAATAATACAGTCGTCACCAAAAAATTTTCCTTTAAAAGTGATTTTGCAGCTTATTTGTGTTTCGCATGTTTGATTATTAAGTTGATAAAAACTATCACAAAGACTCTTATATGTATGTAAAACAGTTTTGTTTTTAAATTTTCTGCTATTCAGGCATATTCTATAGGGGTAGCTTTACCATGTAAACTGCACGACATAGATAGGTGTAGGCTTCATTAAATAGTGATGCACTTTTCGGTGATATAAAAGTGCCTTAAATACGCTATTGAGGTCTCAAGTTTACTGTTTGTTCGCCTATTTTATGGTTTTAAAAGTGGTTCAGCATTTAGCGTATGATAAGTTTTTATATTACGCCTATTTTGTTCTTGAATCTTTAGTTAGTATTTATCCTAGCATTGTCAAATTAATTACATTAGTGATCTTTGTCTACTTGTTTATATTTTTATCTACCTGTCTATATCTTTATTTTGATTCTTTATTTTCAAATATCCCCCGGTAGTTCTGCTCTAGTTTCGCACATTTTCTTTGTGACCTTTAGTTGTAGATTATACCTCCCTTTAGCTCTTGTATTGTATTTCTTCACCTATTTTTCTATCCTTTAGTTGTAGATTATAGTTCCTTTAGTTCCTTTGTTTTATTTTTTCACCTGTTTTTCTATCCTTTACTTGTAGATTATAGTTCCTTTAGTTCCTTTATTTTATTTCTTCACCTATTTTTCAGACCTTTAGTTGTAGATTATAGTCTCTGTTAGTTCCTTTATTTTACTTTTTCACCTGTTTTGTGACCTTTAGTGGTAGATTATATTTCAGTAATTCATTTTATTTTTGTCGCTTGTTTTCGGGATTGTGCTTGCGTAGTGACTCCTAGATTATAGTGGCTTTGGTGAACGATGGTCGGGTAAGATCTTGTCCCCGGGGTGTCAGCGCGAGGGAGAGGGTGGAGGGGTAAGAGGGCTACTAGGCTGAGAGTGGGGTCTTGAAACATAGGAACTTTGACTGAAAAATCTGTAGAGTTAGCGAAGATTCTCGAGTAAAGAAAGATTAATATATCTTGTGTACAAAAGACTAGGTGGGTAGGAGATAAGGCGCGGGATGTGGGTAGTTTCAAACTTTGGTATTTTGGGAGGGTGGAGGCAGGAATGAGGCAGGTATCTTGGTTGATAAGGACCTCCGCGAACTAGTGGTGGAGGTTAAGAGGGTGAATGACAGGCTAATGACTATTAAGCTAGTTGTTGGAGGTTTTACTTTGAACATAATCAGTGCATACGCACCCTAAGCAGGCTTGGATGAGGAAGTCAAGGGGCATTTCTGGGAGGATTTGGATGAGATGGTGCATGGTATCCAGCATACCGAGAAGCTTTTCATAGGAGGAGATTTCAACGGCCACATTGGAGCGACATCTGGGGGATATGGTGATGTGCATGGTGGCTTTGGTTTTGGAGATAAAAATGGAGGAGGAACATCTCTGCTGGACTTTGCTAGAGCATTTGATTTGGTGATAACAAACTCGAGTTTTCTGAAGAAGAGGGAGCACCCGGTCACCTTACGGAGTTTGGTGGGCGAGATTCAGATTGATTATTTAGGATCCATTTGGCCATAGATTTTGCCAAAATAAATTTGAATTTTATTTGGCAAACACATGTTTGGCCATAGATTTTGCCTATATTTTGGCAAAATTCCAAATCCCAAATCTCAAAACCACCTCAATAGCTGGTTTTGGGCCAAAATATCACTATTATATTTTTTAAAAAATTGCTCCAAAATTTTATATTTTATAAAAGAGCCCACCATTTATTATTTTATAATAATATTGCTTCGTCTTCTCGGTCACCTGATAGTGTATCATGTAGTTCATTATAAAAATGATAAGTTTGTATCAAATTTATTTATGTTCAGGACTATGGTTTGTGATAATATAATGAATGTTATCGATAATGGTACTGTTGGGTATTTGTGATAGTTTTTAGAACTTGTGGGTATAAGTCATGTTTCATATTTTTCCAAAATAAATTTGGAAATATGTTTTGAAAACTGATGTCCAAACACATTTTCATCTTCAAACCAAACTTCGCCCTAATCAGATTTTTCAGAACAAATTTAGGAATCTATGGTCAAATGCTGGCTTACTCAGCAGGAAGTTCGATAGAGGTATTTACACGGAGTGCAAAGTCATCCCGAGTGAGAACCTCTCGACCCTTCACAGGCTCATGGTCATAGACCTTGAGATCACAAGGAAGAGGGGGAAGAGGGCAATGTATAGCCAATATAGGATCAAGTGGGGAGCCTTGACGGAAGCTAAAGTGCAAGAATTGGGGGTCAAGCTGGTGACTATGGGGGCTTGGAGGACTAATGGGGACGCAAATGCTATGTGGACTATGACTACGCAGTGCATTAGGAAAGCCGCGAGAGAGGTATTAAGGGTCTCAAAAGGTTACTCTGGTGGTCACAAGGGAGACTGGTGGTGGAATGAAGAGGTTCAAGAAAAAGTGAAAACCAAAAAAGCAGCGTATCTGAAGCTAGTGAAAAGTGTAGACGATGGGGAGAAGAGGGCAAATAGGGAGCATTATAAGTTGGCTAAGAAAGAGGTAAAGCTAGCAGTTACGGTGGCCAAGACTGTAATTTTTAGTCATTTGTATGAGGAACTCGAGGGACGAGGTGGGGATAAGAGGTTGTTTAGATTAGTCAAGGCGCGAGAAAGGAAAGCGCGAGACTTAGATCAAGTAAAATGCATCAAGGATGAAGAAGGTAGTATTTTGTTGGATGAGGGGCTTATCCGTCGGAGATAGCAGACCTGCTTCTATAGTCTCTTGAGCGAGGAGGGAGATATGAGCATTTTACTGGGTGATTTGGAACTCTCCGGGAGTCGTTGTGACCCTAGGTATTGTAGGCGGATTAGAGTTGATGAAGTTGAGGGGGCTATACGTAAGATGAGCAGGGGCAAAGCAACCGGGCCAGATGAAATTCCGGTGAAAGTTTGGAAGAGTGTGGGCAAGGCAGGCTTGGAGTGGCTCACTAGATTATTTAATGTCATTTTTCTAATGAAGAAGATGTCAACGAGTAGAGGTGGAGCACGATGGTTCCTGTATACAAAAACAAATGTGATTTCTAAAATTGCAATAACTATCGGGGTACCAAGCTGCTTAGCCATACTATGAAAGCCTGGGAGAGAGTGGTAGAGCTAAGGGTGAGGAGGAATGTGTCTATTTTCGAGAGCCAGTTTGGGTTTATGCCGGAGCGTTCACCTACAGAAGTCATCCACCTTGTTAGGATATTGATGAAGCAGTATAGGGAAAGAAAGAATGACTTGCATATGGTGTTCATCAACTTAGAAAAGGCGTACGATAAAGTTCTGAGGGAGGTTTTGTGGAGATGTTTGGAGGCTAGAGGTGTACATGTTGCCTACTTTTAGTCTGATTAAGGACATATATGATGGAGTAAAAACCCGAGTGAGGACGGTAGGTGGGGACTCGGACCATTTTTCGGTTATGATGGAGTTGTCTGACGACCCAAAATCTCACCTGTCGTGATGACGCGTATCTCAATACTAGGTAAACCGACAACCTCAAAAAAATACAATATCCTTTAAGTTTGAAAACATAATATTTGAATTCAATAGAAAACCTCACAATTACAGATACAAAACACTCCCAAAATCCGGTGTCACTGAGTACATAAGCATCTAAATGAATACAAAGTCTGACTGGTGAAAACACTGTCTGAAAATATAGAATAGTACAATAACTGAAAGGGAGGAAGTCAAGGTCAGCGGACACCATGCAACTACCTTGATAGTCTCCAACTGATAACACTCTGAGATCTAACAGTCGCCGTGTCCGGAAGCACCTGGATCTGAACACGAGGTGCAGAGTGTAGTATGAGTACAACCAACTCAATAAGTAACAAGACTAACCTTTGGGCTGAAAGTAGTGACGAGCTCAGCAGGTATAGTCCAGTATAGAAATAACAGTACAGAAATATAGGCATTCTTTCAAGTTCAACAGTTAAACTCAATATTGTATATGGACAATCCAGCTCAGGAAAGATCCATCCTATATATATATATACATATCAACTGTCAGTCAGTGACTCAGTACCGTATAAGGCCAATCCAGTCCAGGGGTAAATTTATCCCCAAATATAGATGACTAGGACAATATTCATGTCCAAGGAAAATTCATCACAATCATAAATCAATAAGGCAAATCCATACCCTGGAAGTCCATCCCGAACATATATAAATAAGGCAAGTCCATGCCCTAGGAAGTCTATCCTGAATATAAATCATCTATGCTCACTGTGGGGAGTGCAGACTCTAGAGGGGCTCCTTTAGCCCAAGCGTGATATAAAGCCGATATGGCCTGCTGCAGGCGGGCATCCCCGATCTATATAATGATAAAGCCTATAAGTCCTGCTGCAGGCAGGCAATCCTGTTCCATATAATAATAATATAAAGCCAATATGGCCTGCTGCAGGCGGGTAACCCCGATCCCATAAATATCCTCACAATGGATGAATATGACCAAGTATGAAATATACATTTTAAAATAATTAAATTCAACAGCAACACGACCTTGTGGGTCCATAAATATCGGCACGTAGCCTAATCATAATCTTTAATATGAGTCTCAACTTAATTTTCTAACACGTGAAGAATATGCGAATAATAACAGGATTCTTTCATTTTACAACTTCACAGGATTTATTCAAGTCACAATTTCTATGGTGTTACTTACCTCAAACCGTGAAATTCTTTACTCTGCTATACCCTTGCCTCGCGAATCTGCCTCCAAACGCCTCAAATCTAGTCACAAATAATTCAATTCAGTCAATACAAATTATAGGAATAAATTCCATATGAAAAAACTAATATTTCCAATAAAATCCGAAATTGCACTCAAAAATTGCCCGTGGGACCCACATCTCAGAACCCGACAAAAGTTATAAAATATGAACCACATTCAACCACGAGTCCAACCATATGAATTTTATCAAATTCTGACATCAACTCGATCCTCAAATCTTCAAATTAAACCAAGAGGGTTTTCTAAATTTTTCCAACTTAATTCACCAATTAAATGTTATAAACAACCATAGATTCGGGTAATTTGACCAAAATTGAGTTAAGAACACTTACCCCAGGCATTTCTTCTTTGCGAACGTGACAACTCCCTCACGTTCGCGAACGCAAAGGAAGCCTCGCGAACACGATGCTTTACCAAGCTTGGCCATCGCGAACGCGAGCTACCTTTCGCGAACGCGAAGCTTTAATGTTCCACTGCCACCAAACCTTCTTCGTTAATGCGTCACCCTTCTCGCGTTCGCAATGCACATCATGCCAACCCTTCGCGAATGCGTCTTCCTCTTCGTGAACGCAAAGAGAAAATATTGCCAACCCCTCCGTTCCTCTTTGCGAAAATGAGACTCCTCTCACAAACGCGATGAAGGAAACCAAATACAGGCATCAGAAAATTCCAGCAGTTGTTTAAGTCCCAATTTCGATCCGTTAACCATCCGAAACTCACTCGAGGCCCCAGGGCCTCAACCAAATACACCAACAAGTCCTAAAATATCATAGTAACTTAGTCAAAACCTCAAATCACATCCAACAATACTAAAATCACAAATCACACCCTAATTCAAGCTTAACGAAAACTATCAAATTCCAACTTCTACATTCGATGCCGAAACCTATCAATTCAATCCCGGTTGACCTCAAATTTTGCACACAAGTCATAGATGATATAACAGAGCTATGAAAATTTTCAGAACTGGATATCGACTCCGATATCAAAAAGTCAACTCCCCGGTCAAACTTCCAAACATAAATTTCTATTTTAGTCATTTCAAGTCTAATTTAACTACGGACTTCGAAATAATTTTTTGGACACGCTCCTAAGTCCAAAATCATCATATAGAGCTATTGGAATCATCAAAATATTATTTCAGGGTCGTTTACACATAAGTCAATATACGATCAACCTTTTCAACTTAAGATTCTATTTTGGAGACTAAGTGTCTCAACTCATTTCAAAACCTCACCGGACCTGAACCAATTACCCCGGTAAGTCATATAACAAACGTAAAGTATAAATTGAGCAGTAAATGGGAAAATATGGTTGCAATACTCAGAAAGACCGATCGGGTCGTTACATGTTGCATCAGGGGTCGGCACTCAGCCCTTTTTTGTTTGCTCTAGTGATGGACATAATGACGCGCCACATCCAAGGGGAGGTATCGTGGTGCATGCTATTTGCAGATGATATTGTACTGATTGACGAGACGTGCGATGGTGTGAATGGGCGATTAGAGGTACAGAGGCAGACCCTGGAATCTAAAGGGAACAAATTGAGCAGGACTAAGATAGAATATTTGGAGTGCAAGTTCAGTGACGAGATTCAAAGAGAGGAAGGGGAGGTGAGGCTGGACTCGCAGGTCATCCCTAGGAGAGGGAGTTTTAAGTACCTTAGGTCTATTATTCAGGGGGATGGGGAGATATATGGAGATGTCACACATCGTATTGGGGCGGGATGGATGAAATGGAGACTCGCTTCCCGTATTTTGTGTGACTTGAAAGTGCCACTAAAATTTAAGGGTAAGTTTTACAGAATGGTGGTCAGACCAACGATGTTGTATGGGGCTGAGTGTTAGCCAGTCAAGATCGCTCATGTCCAGAAGATGAAGGTAGCATAGATGAGGATGTTGAGATGGATGTGCGGGTACACCAGGTTAGATAGGATCAGAAATGAGGTTATTTACGATAAGGTGGGTGTGGCCCCTATTGAGGACAAGTTGCGGTAAGTCCGCCTTAGGTGGTTTGGTCATGTGAGGAGGAGGAGCATATACGCACTGGTGAGGAGGTGTGAGAGGTTGACATTGGAGGACCTGCAGAGAGGTAGAGGTAGGCCAAAGAAGAGGTAGGGAGAGGTGATTAAGTAAGACATGGCACAACGTCAGCTGACCGAGGACATGACCTTTGATAGAAAGATACGGAAGTTGAGGATTAGGGTAGTAGAATAGGTAATCTAGAGTGTTCATAATAGTAGTATTGGCACGCAGTCTCGCTTCTGTTGATAGTAGGTTTTTATGACTAACCGTTATTTGTTTTCATTGTTGATCACCTTACTGTCTTGTTGTTTTTATTCTGCTTTTATATGGCTTTTTGGTACTGTCCCTTCTTGTCAATATTTTCATTAATATGGTGCTTATACTTTCCTGAGCCGAGGGTCTATTGGAAATAGCCTCTCTATCCTCACAAGGTAGGGGTAAGGTCTGCGTACACACTACCCTCTCCAGACCCCACAGTATAGGATATTACTGTGTATGTTGTTATTGTTGTTGTTGTTGTTGACTCAATTTGCATACAAATCTTTAGTTTGACTAATATAAGTTGGTATTAATAATGGACGGAGAAGATGAAAGATCTGTTTAGCAAGTGAAATCCTTGGTGGCTAATGCCTTTGTATGCTTAGCAGAATGCACAAAAGGAAAATATAAGAAAAACTCTAATCATATCAATATTCTACTGCACACGTAACCCTTTTTACATAAGTTCCTCCTGATTTTGAGCTAATTAATAATTTAGTAACAGAAACACTATCTTTAAATACCAAATCTTATAGTCATGCAAATTAACCTATTTTTAATCTCTGTAATAAGGAAGTTATATGTAACATATGTTTTACCACGAATCATGGTTCATATGTTCACATCTCGGATGTCATTTTGGTTACTAATGGATGAAAACCGTGATATTTCTAATATAATGTATGCCTAATTTATATTATTCATGATTTGCACATATATGCTCTCTCTCAACTTCACTATCTAATGTTTATCATTTTATTCAATAGGAAGGTCCCTGTTGGATTGTAGCAAGTATTAAAAATTTAAAACTTGAAAAAGGGTGGTCATATGTAAGCCGTAAGAAGTGTCAAAAGAAGGTGGATAAAGTGAAAAATGTTATCTTTGACCAAACCCAAAATGTAAAAAAGAAGATCACTCAGCGGTGAATAGGTAATAACAGAAGCTCTATTTCCATAATCCATCAAAATGTATATTTATATCTCAAATCAAACGTGCTTTAGGTACAAGCTTCAGGTTAGGGTACTGGATACTACTGGATCTATTTCCCCATTGCTCTGGGACCGCGAAGCCATGTTTCTCATAGGCAAGTCCGGAAATGAATTAAAGGAAGGACTACTTGGGGTATATCAACTAATTAAATTCATATTTGTTATTTGAAAAATTCTAACGCAAAATTTCATTCTAGAATACTGGCGTTGTTGATGAGTATTCCTATCCAGTAGAGTTGAACAATATTCTTCAAAGAAAATTCATGTTTAAGGTTGTTGTCAAGAGCTTGAACATTCAGTTGCAAGCTGAAGTTTACAGTGTTATCAAGCTTACAGATAAGGAGCAACTGATAAAGAAATATGATCATGCTTCACATTCAGATGCCTTCACTGTATGTGATCTTCGCTCACAAACTTCATAACATATTTAAATTGCGAATTTATGTTAAATTGCATATTTTGAAGTATAATTTTAAACCCATTTATTTATTAATGTCTGGTAGGACCATGACTTCAATACTAATCAAGGCTTAGATAGAGAGAAGGAATGCAAGGTACATACGTCGATGACTTTTAATTTGTCCTTTAACATTAAAGATACTTATATATCTGGAAGGATATCTTTTTGAATAAATTTTTCGATCTGGAGTATTTTTTTTATAACTTTAAAAGTTTTGAATGTTCATTGTGTTTATTCTATAGGACGCTATGAACTTCCTATTAACATTTTTTTAGGTTATTGATTCTTTTAATTAAAGTATTTGCAGGGTATAAATTAATAAAGCTACATGAATATATGTTCACTATTGATTTTCACAATTTTTTGTTCACTACGAATGCGTGGAAGGAATTCAAAGAGTTACGCTTCAAGCTGAATCAATGCCGCACGATAAGGAAACAAAGATGGAAAATTTATCCTAAATGCCCTGTAGCTTCTCGAAGATAGGTATGGACGTCATCATACCGATCCGTAAGACTCTACTAGACACTTGCTCATGACTTCTAGAACCTATGAACCTAGAGCTCTGATACCAACTTGTCATGATCTAAAATCTAACTAGCCGTGATGGCAGCTAACCCAACCCGATAGGTAAGCCAGTTAACAACAAACCGGTTCAAATGATATTTATTAAGAGAAGAAATGATAATACAACTGAACTATTATACAAGAATTTCCAAGGACTGGTAGTACAAATTATGTGCTTCTAAGATTTAGAGTTTATAAAGCTAGTATGAAATAAATACATCATCTATCCGAATGTACATAAACATATTTTGATAAGTCTAGGGCTACCATGAACAAGAGGCAGTTGTAACTGGAATGCAGGTACGTCTTCAATGCTAGCTTTCGTCATACACATCAACATCAACGTCCAAAATCTACACGCAAGGTGCAGAAGTGTAGTATGAGTACAACCGACCATATGTACTCAATAAGTAACAAACCTAACCTTAGGTTGAAAGTAGTGACGAGTTGGGACAAAAGTTAGAGTCCGACACCAATAACTAGTAACAGTTCATAACAATATAATGAAAGTAACACAAATAATAACTCTATGATATAAATGCTCATATCGTTCACAGTTCCAGAAAAATAGTCATTTGGTTTTTAAGTATTACAATAAAACTAAAATCTTTTGCCAAAATCACCAAAAATATGAGTAAGTCTGAAAACTATGATTTTTCTTCCTAAAACTTTTCCACAGGTAAATATTTCATTATCAAATGGCATGAGGAAAGTATATCTCTATGCCTACATGCCAATGTGTATGAGAAGTCATGAATGACGTGATATCGTACAACGTGAGAAAAATGCATCTTTATGCCTTTATGACAAATGTGCATATCGAATGCGATACAACATAGTGAATAACCATATATATACTCTCAGATTATCAATCCACTTATTCCTCCCAGTCACTCGGTCCTCCCAATCATTCAGTCCTCACAGTCACTCAACAATCGCTCTTGGCACTCACATTCGCACTCACTGTGGGTGTGCAGACTCCGGAGGGGCTCCTTCAGCCCAGGTGCTATAATAAGCCAATCATGGCATAAATCAATAGTAATTGCTACGGCGTGAAGCCCGATCTCATCAATATCCTCAAAATCAGGCCCTCAGCCTCACTCAGTCATCAATCTTTCCAGTCTCTCGGGCTCACAATATCATGAAAGATCGGCCCAAAAATAACGATGTGATGTATCGATAAATGGTGAAAGAGACTGGGATATAATATGTAGATGAATGCGTATGACTGAGTATGTAATTTCAATATAAACAGATAACTCAACATCAGAAATGGCCCCAGTGGGTCCTAACAGGATAAGCCTATAACCTAGACATGGTTTCTAACATGGATCACAGTTCAATCACTCTAGCATGTAGAGATTTCATGGATACAAATAAGATTAGGTGACTACACAATACCATAGAAATAACCGAGTCATAATTCACACGGTGCATGTCCACACGCCCGTCACCTAGCATGTGCGTCACCTCAACACCAAACACATATCACGTATATTCGGGATTCATACCCTCAACACTAAGTTTAGAAGTGTTACTTACCTCGAACAAGCTAAATCTAATGTCGAGCAAGCCAAACGATGCTCTAAAAATTCCATCCCGCACGTACTGACTTCTGAACGGCTCAAAACTAGCCAAAAGCAACTCAAATATATCAAATAAAGTCTAAGGAAATAATTCCAATTGATAAAGGTCGAATTTTTACTCAAAAGTAAAAAATCAACCAAAAATCAAACCCGGACCCACACCTCGGAACTCGACGAAACTTATAAAATCTGACAACGCATTCAATTATGAGTCCAACCATACTAGTTTTACCCAAATCCGACTCCGAATCAATGTTCAAAACTCAAAAACTCATTCCATGAAACTTTAGGCTAAACCCCCCAATTTCTCTTTAAAATTCATAATTCAATTATCAAAAATGAAGATAGAATCACGAAATATAATCAAAACCGAGTATAAAACACTTACCCCAATCCCTGTGATGAAATTTGGCCCCAAACATCGCTTCACTCCGAGCCCCAAATCGCAAAATATGATAAAAGAACCAAAAACCTCGATTTATAGCCTCTGCCCAGCATTTCCGCATATGCGGTCAAATTGTCGCATCTGCGCAGCTCCGCTTCTGCAGAAAAATTTTGCTTCAGCAAAGCCCTATGAATACCAGCCCTTCCGCACCTGCGGAGTTTTTCCGCTTCCGCGCACATGCAGGTGCGCCAACCAACTCACATTTCTGCGCCACATGCTGCTTCTGCGGCTAGACTTACGCTTCTGCGGACGCGCAGATGCGCCCTTAATCCCTGCGATCTTCCTAACCTAGGTCTCACCTCGCTTCTGTGACCCCTTTATCGCTTTTGCGACCATCTCACCTGTGCGAACCAGCCGCAGGTGAGATCACACTGGATCCAGTTCCTCTTCAGCAATGCAACATGAAATGAAATGATCCGAAACTCACCCGAGCTACCTGGGACCCAGTCTGAATATACCAACATGTACTATAACATAACGCGGACCTACTCGAGGCCTAAAATCATCCATAACAATATCAAAATGATGAATCACACCTCAATTCGAACTCAAATGAACTTTGAACTTTGAACTTTTAAAACTCAGCACCGAAACATATCAATTCAACCCGGAATGAATCCAAATTTTGCATACAAGTCCCAAATAACATAAAGAAGCTATTCCGATTCCCGAAAACTCAATCTGAACCCGATTTCATCAAAGTCAACTCCCGATCAAACTTAAGAATATTCCAAACCTTCAAATTTTTAACTTTCGCCAGTTAGCGTCAAATCCTTCTAGAAATATCCAAATGCAAATCCGGACATACGCATAAGTTTAAAATAACTATTTGGACCTAACGGAGCCCTCAAAACTTCGAACCCCTGGTCAAATTCACAAAATTCAAATTTGGTCAACTCTTCCAACTTAAAGCTTAAATCATGAAATTCATTCTTCCAAATCGATTTCGATTAACTTGAAAACCAAAACCGATGATTCACACAAGTCATAATACATCATACGGAGCTACTCATGCCCTCAAACTACCGAGCAAAGTGCAAATACTCAAAATAATCTATCGGGTCGTTATATCTTATTAGTTATTAACAGTATCATTTCAAGTTTTTTCTGCTATTTAACTTTTCCGTTTTACTTATTTTGGAAATTTCAATATTTATGGACAAGATATTTGAATCTTTTCATGGTTCTTTCTGTTATTACAGTTTTCCTATTCATATACATAAGACAATCCATTTGTAGCAATGGTAAGTTATTTACAGCATAAGGCATTTGCACTATGACAACTTGAAAAAGTATTATAGTCTTTTTTTACACCAAATTTATAGCAATGGTAAGTCATTCATAATGCAAGAAACGAAAATGGTGCTCTAAAGAATGTATCTATCACAACCCGAAATCCTAACCTGTCATGATGGCGCTTATATCAATACTAGGCAAGCCGACAACCTCAATAAACTGCAATTTCCATTAAGTTTGAAAACATAATATTGAATTTCATAGAAAATCTCACAATTTCTGACATAAAAATACATTCCCAAAATTCGGTATCACTGAGTACATGAGCATCTATTATGAATACAAAGTCTGAATGATAAAACACTGTCTGAAAGTATAGAACAGTACAATAACTAAAGGAAAGAGAGACAAGGTCAGGGGATACCGAGCAACTACCTTGATAGTATCCAACAATTGAATCCTCAAATCCGGCAACCGCTGTATCCGGAAGTACCTGGATCTGCACGCGAGGTACAGAATGTAGCATGAGTATAACCAACTCAATAACTAACAAAACTAACCTCTGGACTGAAAGAAGTGACGAGCTCCATGTACATTCCAACATAAATAATAACAATACATAAATGTAGGCATGCTTTCAAGTTCAACAGTTATTTTCAGTACAAATAAAACTGTCACAACCTGGAATTTCTACCGTCGGGACCGTGATGATGCCTAACATTTTACTTGCTAGGCAAGCCAACATTAGAGAGTTCATTAAACCAATTCTTATCACATTCAATAAATAACAGCAAATTAACTAAGGTGAAATATAATGAGTGCGGAATAATATGAAAACTGCATTAATTTCTATCACCTGGATCTGGAGTCACAAATTCACGAGCATTCTAAAATTTACTACAAGTAATAGTTTGAAAGAAATACAATTGTCTGAATGTAAGAAACAGTAGAACAGAAAAGATAGACGGGGACTTCAAGGTCTGTGAATGCCGACAGATCTACCTTGAGTCTCCGGATAGCGGTCTAATAGCAAAATCTCGATCAACCCGAGCCGGTACCAAAATCTACACAGAAAGTGCAGAGTGTAGTATCAGTACAACCGACCCCATGTACTGGTAAGTATCGAGCCTAACCTCGACGAAGTAGTTACGAGGCTAAGGTAAGGAACCTACAAATCAACATGTACAATTTAACATGATATATACAAATAACAGTAATGAAGAGTTAGACAGGAAATATTGGGAGGGGGGAAACATGCTAGGGGAAATACGAAATGAATAGCAACAACATAATGAGAACTGAAACAATCAATATACTATGAATCAACAGGAGCACGAATACAGTAAAGGAAAAATATACGGCATCACCCTTCATGCTTTTACTCTCAATCTCACCATAAAAATCAATAGAAACGGCACGACATCAACTCTCATATCATGGCACGACATTACCCTTCATGCTTGTACACTCACAATATGGCACGGCATCACCCTTCGTGCATTAACACTCATAATATGGCACGACATCACCCTTCGAGCATTAACACTCATAATATGGCACGACATCACCCTTCGTGCATTATCACTCTCCCTTACCATAATGTAATGCATAAATAACAACAGGGAGATGGAATAACAAGTGCAAACCTTACTTTAACATTTGGTTCCACAATTTCAATATTAACTTTGAAATAAATTCTCAATTATCACCAGAAAATCCATAAACATGATAAGAACGATCAATTTAATAACACTAGTATAAACACATAACAATTAGGCATAGGAAAGAGGTAGTATAAGAAAAACGGAAAAGACATGAAAAATAGGTAAATTAGCGGCGCATAAGTACTCGTCACTTCACATATACGCCGCTCACATGAATTTCACAAAGCAAATAGTATAAAGTTCCTAATTCCCTCAAGTCAGGGTTAGACACAACACTTACCTTGCTCTGAAGGCCACTTAATTCTCAATCACAGCTTTTTCTCTAGAATTCACCTCCAAACTACTCGTATCTATTCAAAAATGACTTAATAATATCAAATATTGCTAAAGGAATCAATTACATTGCCTAAAATAAATTTCTCAAATTTTTCTCCAAAAAGTCAAAAATCGACCGTCGGGCCCGCTTGGTCAAAACCCGAGGTTCGGACCAAAATCCACTTATTCATTCATCCCCGTGCTCGGATAAATAATTGGTTTTGGAATCCGACATCAAATGGAGGTCTAAATCCTCAAATTTTCGAAATCCCTAGTTTCTACCCAAACCCCAAATTCTACCATGAAAACTCTAGAGGTTGATAATTCATGAAAAGTAATGGGTAATTGAAAGAAAATGGTTTAGAATCACTTACCAATACTTTGGGGAAGAAAATGACTCTTGAAAATGGCCTCTCATCGTTTGGTTTTTGAGAAAATGAGTATTTTTGGCTAAATCCCGTGTTTGGATTCTGTTAAGTGCTAGGCGACAGTGTTACTGTCGCATTCGCGAAGAGCAGCTTCCTAAGGACTTATGCGATCGCGGATAGCTCTATGCGTTCACGAAGGTTTAGCCCGCCTTACCTTCGTGTTCGCGTGAAAGGGCTCGCGTTCGCATAGAGCTTTCCCAGGTCCCCTTCCCAACCTAGCTAAAGCTACGCGTTCGCATTCGACAGGTCGCGTTCGCATAGAGCAACTCCCCCCAATGCTCTGCATTTGCGACCATGGTCTCGCGTTCGCGTAGAGTAAATCCTCCCTCTGCCAGGTTCCCCTTCGCGATCGCAAGAGTGACTACGCGATCGCGAACCACAACATATCAAATACCAGATACAACAGAAACACCAGATTTTCTTAAGTTTAAAACATCACGTGGCCTATCCGAAACTCACCTGAATCCTTGGGGCTCCAAACCAAACATGCGTACAAGTCTAAAAATATTGTATGAACTTGCTCGCATGATCAAATCTCCAAAATAACACATATAACTACGAATTTAGCACCAAATCAAATGAAATTCTCAAGAACACTTTAAAATTCCTATCTTCTCAACTGGACGTCCAAATCACGTCAAACCAACTCCGTTTCTCACCAAATTTCACACACAAGTCTTAAATATTATAATAAACCTATACCGGGCTCCGGAACAATACGGACCAGGTACTAACAATGCCAAACATAAATCAATTCTTAAAAATAATTAATTTTTAGACTTTTAAGTTTCATCAAAAATTCATAACTCGAGGTAGGGACCTCCGAATTCGATTCCGGGTATACGCCCAAGTCCCATAATGCGATACGGACCCACCGTGACCGTCAAAACATGGATCCAGGCCCGTTTACTAAAATATTTTACCTAAGTCAACTAAAATCAACTTTTAAGGTAAACATTCTTATTTTCATCAATTTTCAACATAAAAGTTTTTTGAAAACACGCCCGGATTACGCACGCAAATTGAGGAGGGTAAAAATGAGATTTTTAAGGCTTAAGAGCGGAGATTCGAGTTCTAAAACATAAGATGACCTTTTGGGTCATCACATTCTCCACCTCTAAAATAACTGTTCGTCCTCGAACGGACATAGAAAAGTACCTGGGCTGGTGAAAAGGCGGGGATATCTACTCCGTATATCGGACTCCCAAGTAGCTGCCTCCAGATGCTGACCTCTCCACTGCACTCGAACTGAAGGATAACTCTTGGATCTCAACTAGCGAACTTGCCGGGCTAGAATAGCCACCGGCTCCTCCTCGTAAGTCAAATCCTTGTCCAACTGGATAGAGCTGAAATCTAACACATGGGATGGATCGCCGTGATACTTTCAAAGCACGGACACATGGAATACCGGATGAACAACTGCTAAACTAGGTGGCAACGCAAGCTTGTAAGCCACCTCTTCTACCATATCTAGAATCTCAAAAGGTCAAATATACCTGGGGCTCAACTTTCCCTTCTTTCCGAATCTCATCACACCCTTCATGGGTGATACCCAAAGAAACACTCTCTCCCCGAACATAAATGCAACATCACGAACTCTGCGGTCGACATAACTCTTCTGCCTGGACTGAGCTGTGCGAAGT
>AWOL01S0004114.1:0-19956 GCA_000715115.1 Nicotiana otophora | reverse complement strand
CATCACGACTAGTGAATTCCGGGTCGTGACAGGTGGTATTAGAGCTCTAGGTTCATAGGTTCTACGAGTCATGAGCAAGTTTCCAGTAGAGTCTTGCGGATCGGTATGATGACATCCATACCTATCTTCGAGAGACTGCAGGGCATTTAGGATAAACTTCCCACCCTTATTTCCTTATCGTGCGACATTGATTCCGCTTGGGGCGTAATGTTTTGAATTCCTTCCACGCGGAATCAATGTTGCACGATAAGGAAATAAGGGTGGGAAGTTTATCCTAAATGCCCTGCAGCCTCTTGAAGATAGGTATGGATGTCATCATACCGATCCGCAAGAATCTACTAGAAACTTGCTCATGACTCATAGAACCTATGAACCTAGAGCTCTAATACCACCCGTCACGAACCGAAATTCATTAGTCGTGATGACACCTAACCCAACCCGCTAGGTAAGCCAATTAACAATTTCCCATTTTCAATTAATTTAATAACATAATTTAACAAAGGAGTTATCTAAGTATTATACAACCCCAAGGACTGGTAGTACAAATGAGCTTCTAATCCCAGCAAGAGGCAGTACAAATCATGAGCTTCTAATCACGCTGATATGAAGTAAATACATTTCATGTTTGAAAAGTACATAAAAAGAGTTTTTATAAATCTAGGGCTACCATGAACAAGAGGCAGCTACAACAGGAATGCAGGTACATCTTTAATCCCGGTAACCATAGAACACAGCAACAACAACAACTAATATCTGCACGCAATGTGCAGAAGTGTAGTATCAGTACAACCGACCCCATGTACTGAGTAAGTATCTTGTCTAACCTCGTCGAAGTAGTGATGAGGCTTTCGTTAAAAGATGCTCATTGATAAAACCTGTAAAGTAACTAACAATAAAACTATACTACAGTACAACAGAGTAGAGCACATGAAGCGATTATATAAGTGAGAAATCCAATAAATCACAACAATCATATCAAAACTTTCATAATGAGACAAATATACCCAAGACATAAAATTCAATGGCACGACAACACCCTTCGTGCATTTATCTCATCCTCATCAATTATGCATAAAGCAGTACTAGCCAACTGACAGAAACGCCGATAACAAAAATGACAGAGTGGGAAATACGCAAATAGCTGTCACGACCCAAACTAACCCTGTCGTGATGGTGGCTATCGTGGAACTATGCAAACCGACTCATTTCCAAAACAAACCGATATTTGTATTTCAAAGATAATTTCAATGCTATTTAACATAAAAACCTTTGTAAAGGAATTCAAATCAAAACAAAAGTGAGGGAAAAAAAAGCCATACAACGGGGTGTCACTAGTCATGAGCATCTACCACAATCTGTCTAACAATATCAAGGCTAACACAGCCTGAAAAGTAGCTAAATACAGCTAAAGAAAGATAAGAGGGAGAAGAGCAGGGGCTGCGGTCGCCAAGCAACTACCTTGCTATCCCCGAGAAAATTTGCAACCAGAATAATCAACAACCGCTACCGTGTCTAGCTACACCTGGATTTGCACACAAGGTGCAGGGAGTAACGTGAGTACGCCAACTCAGTAAGTAACAATAATAAATAAAGAATGAGCAGTAGTGACGAGCAATAAAGCATATCAAGTCCATATCACAAATATCCAGTAAAGTACAACATGCTTTAAAAATCAGTGTTTGAATCAAATCATCTCGTTTAAACCCGGTTCCAGTAAAAATCATTTAAAGATATGTTTCAACAGTTTTCCAAATAAAGGCTCAGTGCAAAGGTGAGAAAAAATGATGAAATCATAAACAGCCCCTCGGGAAACCTCACAGTCACTCGTGCCACTCGGGCATACCTCACAATCACTCTTGCAAGTCGGGTACACCTCGCCATCACTCTTGACACTTGGGCATACCTCACAATCACTCATGCCTCACAGTCACTCAGCAATCGGCACTCGGCACTCGTACTCAGTAGGTACCTGCGCTCACTAGGGGTATGTACAGACTCCGGAGGGGCTCCTTTAGCCCAAGCGCTATATCAAGCCAAATCATGGAATAAATCACTCAGGCCCTCGGCCTATATCAAACATCCTATGGCATGCAGCCTGATCCCATAAATATCCTCACAAATTAGGCCCTCGACCTCACTCAGTTATAAACCTCTCAAGCCAATCAGGCATTTCAGTAAAAACCGGCAATTCAGCCCAAAACAACTTTTATATGCATCAAAATAGAGTCATAAAACTGAGTTATGCAGTAAACAAGTATAACCATGACTGAGTATAGATTTTCAATCGAAAACAGTGAGAGGATAGTAAGAAAATGACCCTGAGGGTCCAAACAGCACTGGCACAAGGCCCAAACATGGCTTTCAACCCAAGTTATAAGAATTCTTTCTAAAACACATAACTATTATACAACTTCAAATACAATATGCAACTCTAAAGTTTCTGCGGGACGGACCAAGTCACAATGCCCAACAGTTCACGCCCACACGCCCGTCACCTAGCATGTGCGTCACCTCAAAATAGTAAAATGATACAAAATCCGGGGTTTCATCCCCTTTGGACTAGATTTACAATCATCACTTATCTCAAACCGGTCAAATCTTTACCCCGCAACGCTTTTGCCTCTGTACTCGGCCTCCAAATGCACCGAATCTATTCACAATCAGTATAATACCATCAATACGCGCTAATGGATTAAATTCCACAAGAACAACTACAAAATTAGACCAAAACCTGAAATTGGCTCAAACCCGCCCCCCCGGGCCCACGTCTCAAAATCCGACAAAATTTATAAAACTAGAAAGCTCATTCACTCACGAGTCCAACCATATCAAATTTATCAAAATCCGACCTCATTTGGCCCCTCAAATCCCCGATATTAAACTCTCCAATTCCCAAGCCCTAATCCCCTCAATTTCATCCCTAATCTTCACTAATTACATACTTAAACAACTAAAAATTACCATAATCACGAGTATTAGTCTCAAGTAACTTACCTCAATGAAAACCCCCTTGATTCCCTCTTCACAACTCTCCAAAAAAAAAAACTCCAAATCTGAATAGAAATTGTGAAGAATGCCTAAAAATTTGCGAAGTTTTCCTTATATACCTTCTGCCCAGGCATCTCGCACTTGCAGCCCCTTTTCTCGCACCCGCGCGACCGCACCTGCGGTCCAAACAGCCGCACCTGCAGAAATCACTTACTCCCTCAACTTCCGCACTTACGACCCACACATCGCACCTGCGGGCTCGCAGGTGCGGCCAAGCTTGCGCACCTGTGCTCGATGCCCAGCCTTTCAACTCCCGCATCTGCGCACACTGCCCCACGCCTGCGACCTCGCACCGGTGGCTCCCCATCTGCAGGTGCAGAAAAACACCATAATCCCAACACCAGCAGAAACAACAGTTCCTCTACACCAAAATCAACTCGTTAACCACCCGAAACACACCCGAGGCCCTCGGGACCTCAACCAACAATACCAACGAGTCACCATACCAACATACGAACTAAGTCGAGCCTTCGGAACACTCAAACCAATATCAAAACAACAAATGAACCTCAGATTCAAGCCTAAGAACTTCTAATTTCTACTTTCCGCAAACGACACCGAAACCTACCAAACCTCGTCCGAATAACCTCGAATTTTGCCCACACGCCCCAAATGACACTACGAACCTTCTCCAACTTCCAGAATTCCATTCCGATTCCGATATCAAATTTTCCACTGTCGACCGAAAATTACCAAATTTCTAATTTTGCGAATTCAAGCCTAATTCTACCACAGAGCTCTAAATTATATTTCAGACACGCTCCTAAGTCCAAAATCACCTAACGAANGTCATAAAACAACATACAAACTTACTTGAGCCTTCGAATCACTCAAAACAACATCAAAACACCAAATTACCCTCGGATTCAAGCCTAAGAACTTCTAAACTTCCGAATTGCACAAATGACGCCGAAACCTACCAAACCACGTCCGAATGACCTCATATTTTACACACACGTCACAAATGACACCACGAACTTACTCCAATTTTCAGAAATTCATTCCGACCCCGATATCAAATTTTCCACTGCCGACCGAAATAGCCAAATTTCCATCTTTTTCCAGTTCAAGCCTAATTCAACTACGGACCTCCAAATCACAGTCCAGACACTCTCCTAAGTCCAAAATCACCTAACGAAGCTTTCCGAACCATAAAAACCCAAATCCGAGATAAATTACTCAATAGTCAAATCTTGGTAAAATGTTTCAGATTTAAAACTTCTAGCTACGAATCATTCTTCCATATCTATCTTGAATAACCTGAAAACCAAAATGGATGATTCACGTAAGTCATAACATATCACACGGAGCTACTCAGGCCCTCAAATAACCGAGCAAAGTATAAATGCTCAAAACGATAGGTCGGGTCGTTACATCCTCCCCCACTTAAACATACGTTCGTCCTCGAACGTGCTCAGAGTTGTTCCAAAAGCCATCAAATCACCGAATAATCTTACCACGCACATACCCGGGGTGATCCCACGTCACCCTATCCCATATAGGTCTGATAACACAACATAAAAAAAATTTCTTCATCCAACCTACCCCAAGCCTTAGAATCCAAATTTCCACATCCGAATTTTTCTATAAGGTCAGATTCTCACATCCATACATTATAGAAGTCTGAACAAGCTGTATCCAACCATAGCCATAACTCAAGATGAAATCACATGATATCCCACATAACTCAAACACTCGTAGCGATAATTTATAATCACGGTGGCTGCTTAAACAACCCAATGCCGGTAATACACCTCTTATCTAACGAATACCCGCTCTAACACCTTCATATACTGCCAAATGATGAGAAAAACATGCAGAAACCCATGACCCTTCGTCGGATCAACAAGTGGTGGAACTCCCTCTCCTTCGATAGGAACTATAGCAAACTTTCTAAGCCGATTAACATCAATATCCTCCCAAATATACCGCAACCAGATCCGATAGCACCCATTCTAGGTCCGATGACCTCATCTCATCCAACACAATCACTCTAGCGACATGACGCATCAATACAGCTTAAAGCCACAACTCGTGCAGTCTGTCCACTAATAAGCGGCATTCCAAATGAACTCAAACATGGAAAATGACATCAAACAAGAGAACCATCCTGCAAGATCAATGGGTATCACCACAACGCAATGCTAAAAACTCCTCACACACTGTAGAACCAAAACACACGAATCCAACACACAAGGATCATATCTCAACATAACTTCGCTGCAATGCGCGACCCCCATCCAAATGCTGGTCCATATTATATACCTCGCTCCACCTTGCTCAAAATCAATAGATACACGAAATGCGACATCAAGCACTGAAAGTGCATTACCATAACCACGGAGAATCGGACGATTCGATGCCACACGAAACCCCCAAAAACATAACAAATACACCTCAATTCTGCAATACACAATTATTCATTAGAGTTCCCAGTCTCCAAATCCATAGAGCACATGAATCACCATATCCGATCTCAACTCCGCCGCCTGAATGCCAATACTTCTCCAATACACGATCATACCACGAGGAATACCCCTATAATTCGTATGTGCCACAAGGCAAAATTTGAATATCCGCAGCTGACCAACTAGGAGAGTGTCGCTTCACCAATAGAGTATCCATAAATCAAAACACAGTGCCCCTTCTGAAGCTTACACCCTCATCAAGCCAAATCTAGTAGTAATATCATCTATCTTATCATCCGAGATCATCCATGCTACCCAAGAATTCAGAACCTTCCTTTCAAACTGCATCGTGACCTTGTACTTGCAAATCTCAATACTACAACACACATCGCACCCATTATGCCACCATATGAAAGATACGATAAATCACAAAATCCACTCTGAGTCGCAAGCAACTACATACTCAATTAGCTAAGAACTTTCCATTTGATTCTATTCTGGAGAAAATTACAATATGCCACATGACCCCATGCACCAGTAGGAAAACTACATCTCAAACCATGGTAGAGACCATCAACAATAACCCCCTGAAACCCATTGCACTTAACTAAACCGTCAGGACTGAATCCCTCTAACTCAACTAATCTATGCAGACCATCAAAAACCCAAGAGCATTGCCACGAATCACGTGTAGAAACTCACTACAACATAAGCACACTAGGAACCGATCTTACTCATTACCATGCCGATCCAACCTACAACCCCGCTGTCTTATTTCTCTGAATTACCTTCAACTTGATTCTTCTCCTCGCTATAATACCACAATCCTCAACCAAAACTCACCACGCAAGACCCTAGCATAAACCACACCGCCCTAAGGCTCATAAGTCGTTGTATCCCTTCTTAAGCACCCACAAAAGTACCATGACCGAGACATCTACTCTGAAGGGACCTTCTATGAATTTAAGTTATCATTTCACTTCCTTGGTACTGAAATGTAGAATCCATAATGATATAGAAATGTCACAAGTCTTGACACCATCCAACTTGGATCTCAATTTCTAGCTAAATACACGTCCTGAAGATTTCCAATTGTTGCATATGAATCTTGAATCCATTGGAACCATTCTCGAGAGTCATTACTCTGCTCGAAGTCCAATTAAACCGACCAAGCGGACCGATCAACCTGTGCTCCCCATCAGCACACCAACACCCAAGGGAGTAACCCACACCCCTAGGCAACCAAGCAAATTCCTATTCCACGCACACTATATCCTTTACAAATAACAACTCGATCATTCAATAAGACCCATATCCCCATAGAATATAATACAACCTGTATCCTAAAATTTCCATTACTCGAGTCATTCTCAAACTCCACCTCTGCAGGTCATACCTGATTCACCAGTATACCTCGAACTGAAACCAATACAACAGATAATCGTGCAATTAGCTTATCATTAGCAGACTCCCCCACTTGTCTCAAAGCCATAGATCAAAACAAACAATAACTCACAATGCCCATACGCTCTAACTGCCACAATATTATTGTGAGATTCAACTAAATACTTCATAAACCTATATAACACAACCCATCTAATATCTCAAATCATCAGCAAATCTCGCATTCACCATTGTAATAGTCATGCCAACTTCCACAAGCGATCTAAACTCAAATTGCAATATATATCATTTACTGGTAAAAGAGAAATTGCTACAAAATAACATAAGGATCACACAACCTCAGGCCACACCGCAGGAGATAACCCCACATGCTTAGCCTCAAACTGGTATCACTCTATACCCTTCCAAAATCATAGCTATTATGCAATCACTTTATCCTCCTGCATTAAACCACAACCAATGCCTATCCTCGAGGCATCACAATACACGGTATAGGAACCTGAAGCTGATGGTTGAACTAACACTAGAGTTGTGGTCAAAATAGTCTTGAGCTTCTGAAAGCTCTCCTCCCACTCATCCGACCACCTAAATGGAGCACTATCTTTGGGCCAATTTTGACAAGGGCGAAGCAGTAGATGACAAATCCCTCCACGAAGCAACGATAGTAGCCTGCCAAACCAAGAAAGCTCCTAATCTCCGTGGATGAGGACGGTCTAGGCCAATTCTATACCACATCTATCTTCTTCGGATCCACCGGAATACCCTCACTGGACACCACGTGCCCCAAGAATGCTACTGAACTGAGCCAAAATTCACACTTGGAGAACTTTGCATAAAGCTTCTCCTCCCTCAATCTCTGTAATACAATCCTCAAATGTTGAGTATGCTCTTCCTAGCTACGTGATTATACCATGATGTCATCAATGAATACAATAACGAAAGAATCCAAATATGGCTGGAATACACTGTTCATCAAATGCGTGAACGTTGCTGGGCCATTGGTCAGCCCAAAAGACATCATCAAGAACTCATAACACAACATGAAGATCTACTTCACTCCATAACTAAACTACATGAGAGGTCCTTCAATACACCCACAACTCAAGGCCATACGTCAACTCAAGACAGAAGTCAAACACCTAATAGTTCTTGCTACATATCCAACAACTCTTTTTGCCACATTCAAACAATCTGAACACATCTCACCATCAAATCACACTCACAACATAGTCATCCAGTCACAAAATCACACCAATAAAGATACAAATAGACATATACGTCCCAAATGCAGCTGCTCACACAATCGAAGTCTCAGAACTCAAGCAACAGACAAAACCCGGCCTCAAGTCCTCCAGACTGGCCCATCATCAATATGCTAAAGTCAAATCTCGCACCTCATCAATGGAAATCACAAGTCATTGATGCACAACTGATACTGAGCGCTCATATACGCATAAGAATGCATGGAAGGAATTCAAAAAGTTATGTTTCAAGTTGAATCAATTTCGCATGATAGAATACAAGAAAGTGAAAGTTTCCTAAGGGTTTGGCAGCCTCTCGTAGATAAGTACATACATCTCCGTACTGATCCACAAGACTCTACTAAAACCGCTCATGACTCATGAGACCTATGTAACCTAGGCTCTGATACCAATCTGTCACGACCCAAACTAACCCCATCGTGATGGCGCCTATCGTGGAACTAGGCAAGCCAACTCATTTCTAAAACAAACGGATATTTGTATTTCAAAGATAATTTCAATACTATTTAACATAAAAACCTTCGTAAAGGAATTCAAATCAAAACACAATTGCGGAAAAGAAAAGCCCGACATTAGGCTGTCACTAGTAATGAGCATCTACTAAAATCTGTCTAACAATATCAAGGCTAACTCAACCTGGAACGTATATAAATACAACAAAAGGAAGATAAGAGGGAGAAGAGCAGGGGTTGCGGTCGCTAAGCAGCTACCTTTCTATCCCCGAGAAAATTTACAACCAGAATAATCAACAATCGCTACCGTGTCTAGCTACACCTGGATTTGCACACAAGGTGCAAGGAGTAACGTGAGTACGCCAACTCAGTAAGTAACAACAATAAATAAAGAATGAGCAGTAGTGACGAGCAATAAAGCATATCAAGTTCATATCACAAATATCCAGTAAAGTACAACATGCTTTAAAAATCAGTTTTTGAATCACATCATCTCGTTTAAACCCGGTTCCAGTAAACATCATTTAAAGATATTTTTCAGCAGTTTTTCAAATAAAGGCTCAATGCAAAGGTGAGCAAAAATGATTTAATCATAAAGATCCCCTCGGGCAAACCTCACAGTCACTCGTGCTACTCAGGCATACCTCACAATCACTTTTGCCACTCGGGTATACCTCGACATCACTCTTGCCACTCGGGCATACCTCACAATCACTCATGCCTCACAGTCACTCAGCACTCGGCACTCGCACTCAGTAGGTACCTGCGCTCACTTGGGGTGTGTACATACTCCGGAGGGGCTCCTTCAGCCCAAGCCCTATGTCAAGACAAATTATCGCATAAATCACTCAGGCCCTCGGCCTATATAAAACATCATGAGGCGTGCAGCACGATCCCATAAATATCCTTACAAATCAGGCCCTCGGCCTCACTCAGTCATAAACCTCTCAAGCTACTCGGGCATTTCAGTTAAAACAGGGCATTCGGCCCAAAACAACATTTCTATGCATCAAAATAGAGTCATAAAACTGTGTTATGCAGTAAACAAGTATAACCATGACTGAGTATAGATTTTCAATCGAAAACAGTGAGAGGATAGTAAGAAAATGACCCTGAGGGTCCAAACAACACTAGCACAAGGCCCAAACATGGCTTTCAACCCAAGTAATAAGAATTCTTTCTAAAACACATAACTATTATACAACTTCAAATAAAATATGCAACTCTAAAGTTTCTACGGGACGGACCAAGTCACAATCCCTAATGTTTCACGCCCACACGCCCGTCACCTAGCATGTGCGTCACCTCAAAATAGTAAAATGATACGAAATCCGGGGTTTCATCCCCTCAGGACTAGATTTACAATCGTTACTTATCTCAAACTGGTCAAATCTCTACCCCACAACGCTTTTGCCTCTGTACTCGGCCTCCAAATGCACCGAATCTATTCACAATCAGTACAATACCATCAATACACGCTAATGGAATGAATTTCACAAGAAAAGCTATAGAATTAGACCAAAACCCGAAATTGGCTCAAACCCGGCCCCCGAGCCCACATCTCTAAATCCGACAAAATTTACAAAACTAGAAAGCCCATTTACTCCCGAATCCAACCATATCAAATTTATCATATTTCGACCTCATTTGACCCCTCAAATCCCCAAATCAAACTCTCTAATTCCCAAGCCCTAATCCCCTCAATTTCATCCCTAATCTTCACTAATTACATGCTTAAATAACTGGAAATTACCATAATCGCGAGTATTAGGGTCAAGTAACTTACCTCAACGAAACCCCCCTTGATTCCCTCTTCAAAACTCTCCACAAAACTCCAAATCTGAATAGAAATTGTGAAGAATGCCCAAACATTCGCGAAGTGTTCCTTATATACCTTCTGCCCAGGCATCTCGCACCTGCGGCCCCTTTTCTCTCACTCGCGCGACTGCAGCTGCTGTAGAAACAGCCGCACCTGTGGAAATCACTTACTCCCTCAGGTTCCGCACCTACGACCCATGCGTCGCACCTGCGGGCTCGTAGGTGCGGCCAGGCTTGCTCACTTGCGCTCGATGCCTAGACTTTCAACTCCCGCATCTGCGCATACTGCCCCGCGCCTACGACCTCGCACCTGCGGCTTCCCATACGCAGGTGCGGAAAAACACCAGAAACCCAACACCAATAAAAACAGAAGTTCTTCAACACCAAAATCAACCCGTTAACCACCTGAAACACACCCGAGGCCCTCAAGACCTCAACCAACAATACCAACGAGTCGCATACCAATATACAAACTAAGTCGAGCCTTCGGAACACTCAAAACTACATCAAAACACCAAATCAACCTCGAATTCAAGCCTAAAAACTTCTAATTTCCACGTTCTGCAAACGACGCCGAAACCTACCAAACCTGGTCCGAATAACCTCAAATTTTGTACACACTTCCCAAATGACATTACAAACCTACTCCAACTTCCGGAATTCTATGCCGACTCCGATATCAAATTTTCCACTGCCGCCCGAAAATCACCAAATTTCTAACTTCTCCAATTCAAGCCTAATTCTACCACGAAGCTCCAATTTATATTCTGGACACGCTCCTAAGTCCAAAATCACCTAACGAAGCTATCCGAACAATAAAAATCCAAATCCAAGATAAATTACACAATAGTCAAATCTTGGTCAAACCTTTCAGATTTATAGCTTCTAGTTGAGAATCATTCTTCCATATCAATCCCGAATAACCTGAAAACCAAAATCAACGATTCACGTAAGTCATAACACATCACACGGAGCTAACATATCACACGAAGTGTAAAATGCTCAAAACAACCGGTCGGGTCGTTACAATAACTACGGAGAACGAGAATGTACATGAGAACATCAGTAGCAGACTGAACAGAAAGCATATAGGTAATGACAATGATTAGGAAAAAGGTATATAATTTCTACTAACTAGCAAGGTGAAGGCATGAATATAAATATGACAAATAAGGAAGCGAACACATGATCTTTATAATTTAGCAAATAGGGACATGAACAACTAGTATGGAAGAAGACCTACACTTAAGTGCAATAAAACAGATGGCATGGATGAAATTCTAACAGCAGGAAATATGCATGATATTAGCAAGTTTAAGCAAATAGAAGGCATGATAGAATGACAACAATGTGATAGAGGATAAAGACAGAATAGTAACGACATATCACATAAGAACCATGAACACGACAATAACAACTCCAGGTAAAGACATGAAGGTATCTGCAAGAAAGAAATATGACAACATAATGCATGTCTCTCGTCCTCACTTGCACGGAAACACCTTTCGTGCCATGAACTCACCATAACATGAAAGCGTAATAATATAAATACAATGGCACGGCATCACCCTTCGTGCTTTTACTCATAATGATATGGCACAGCATAACCCTTCGTGCTTTTACTCTCAATAATATGGCACGACATTACCCTTCGTGCTTTTACTCTCAATAATATGGCTCGGCATCACCCTTCGATCTTTAACTCTCAAATAATATGGCACGATATCACCATTCGTGCTTTACACTCTCCCTCACATGATAATGTATAAACAAAGGCACGTCATCGCCCTTTATACTTTACACTTTTCCTTACCAACATATCAATGACAAACAAGGCAGGAAGCATAAATAACGTCAAGGGGAGTGTTTAAAGGAATATTTCAAATGAATCCCAATCACAACTTTCCAAGCCAACATAGTTCAATAAACCCACAAGAACCTTTTTATTCAAGTATTCCAACAAATTTCACAAATGATCTACAACACAAGTATAGAATCTAGTATCTCAAGAACATCGGCCGTAGCAACGCATTAATGATTATGCATATTGATGACCGAATTAAACACACCAATGTATTCTCAGAATTTCAATCACATTTGATCAAGTTATAATAAGCTAAGTCTTAGTTTCTAACATTTAATACTATGTTCTTAGTATCTAGGAGCCAAGTAAGGCATGAGGCAAGAAGATTACGTGATTCTACAAGACACAGTTTATAACATATTTTACCCCCGAGCATAGTTACCCTGGCACATGCATATATGCTCGTCACCTCATATATGTATCACCCCCACGTGTAGCAAACAATGTCAAATAGTAGGAACAATTCCCTCAACAAAGTTAGGAAAAACACTTACCTTAAAGAAGGAAAACCGATACTCAAAATAAACTCCTCGGGTGATATGACCTTCGGGTGGCTCAAATCTAATCAAAATAACTTCAAAGCACAAATAAAACTCGTAAGAGACTATTACGGATCATAAAGTCTTAATCTTTAACAAAGTCTAAAAATCAACCCAAAAGTCGACCCCCGGGCCCGCTCCTCAGAACCCTACAAATTTCACAAAATACGGCCACTCATTCAAGTACTAGTCCAACCATACTAGTTTCACTCAAATCCGACTCCAATCCGATGTTCAAAACGCAAAAATTCATATTATGAACTTTAGGCCAAAACCTCCAATTTCCTCTATAAAATTCATAATCCAATTATCAAAAACGAGGGTAGATTCGTGATATAAGAAAATAAATGAGTAGAGAACACTTACCCTAGTCCACAAAATGACAATTGCTCCAATAATCGCCTCAATCCGGACTTGGAATTGTTAAAATGAAGTCAAAATCACGATTTTTAAAAGAACACTACCCAGGTCTTTTATGCATCGCGAACGTGGAAGAACTATCGCGTTCGCGAAGACGAAAACAAAAGCTGCCCAGAATATCCTTCGCGAACGCGAGAAACGGGACGCGAACGCGATGAACAAGGGACAGGACTTATGCGAACGCGTAAGAGACACACGAACGCGAAGAGGAAAATGATCACCAGTGCCCGGGGCCTAGTTTGCACTTCGCGAGCGCGACATATGGAATGCGAACGCGAAGAAAGAGGTGGCAGAACTTCGCGAATGCGAGAGTGTAGCTTCGAACGTGAAGAGGAAATATTCCACCCTCCAAAATAACACTACGCTAACGTGAGTGCAAGGATGTGAACGCGATGAAGGAAAACCAGATGACATATTCAGCAGTTCAAAATAGGAGAAAAATGTCCCGTAGCCCACCCGGAACATACCCAAGGCCCCCAGGATACCGTCCAAACATACCAACAAGTACCATAACATAACACGGACCTACGTGAAGCCTCAAAACACACAAAACAACATCGGAACGATGAATCATACCTCAATTCGAATTCAATGAACTTTAAACTTAAAACTTCCACAACTGATGCTGAAACCTATCAAATCACGTCCGATTGAACTCAAATTTTGCACACAAGTCACATTTGACATTACAAACCTACTCCAACTTCCAAAATAGGATTCCAACCCCGATATCAAAAAGTCCACTTCCGATCAAACTTCTCAAAAACCTTCAAATTTCTAACTTTTGCTAAGCGACTCCAAAATGACCTACGTGCCTCCAAATCTATTTTCGGACGAGCTCCCAATACCAGAATCACCATACGGAGCTATTCTTAGACTCGGAATCCCAAACGGACATCGATAACATTGAAATGCACTTCAGCCCAAATATGATGAATTTCTTCCAAAAATGCTAACTTTCACAATAGGCGCCAAAATGCTCTCGGGTTATCCAAACCCAATTCGAGCATAGGCCCACGTTTGAAATCATCATATGAACCTGCTGGAGCCTTCAAATCCCGATTCCGAGATCGTTTACCCAAAAATCCAACCTTAGTCAATTCTTCCAACTTAGAGCTTAAACCTTAAAGTTCATCCTTCCAAATCGATTACGAATAACTTAAAACTTAACACCGACGATTTATGTAAGTCATAACATATCATGCGGAGATGCTCGAGCTCTCAAAACTCCGAGCGAAGTGCAGATTATCAAAATGACTTATCGGGTCATTACAGGGTTGCATGCCGCAGCGGTACTGTGATGAAATAGAACTCCTTATGTTTACCTCGTGTAGTTTTGCTTTCACCTTGTTGAAAATAGTTCATAGTAAAATGTTAAAATTTCCTTGCCTGCTTAACTTGTTTAGTAGTCTTCTTATTTAGCTCTCCTACGGTTATCTGTCATGTCCGAATTATTACTTGTTGGTGTTCGGGACCGTGTTATGTTGTGTTCTATATGATTACTATTGATACTAGTCAGTGGGGCTACTTTTAATGGTTGGGATGAGGTTTCTAGAGGGCACTATTGTAATGGGATGAAGGAGGTTTGGAAGAATAATACTATGTTTCGCTGAGGATTCGGGCAAATTGGCCCTGGTCGGACTAGTGAGTTTCTTAGATTATTGATCAGATGAGTGGATAAGAGGTTATGCATGTTTCTTTCATCATCGGTGGGGTATGAAGGTTTTATCATTGGGTTGAAGTGCATTTCAACGTTATCAATGTCTGTTTGGGATTTCGAGTCTGAGAATAGTTCCGTATGGTGATTCTGATATTGGGAATGCATCCGGAAATGGAATTGGAGATCCGTAGGTCATTTTGGAGTCGTTTGGCAAAAGTTAGAAATTTAAAGGTTTTTGAGAAGTTTGGCCGGAAGTGGACTTTTTGCTATCGGGGTCGGAATCCAATTCAGAAAGTTAGAGCAGGTCCGTAATATCAAATGTGACTTGTGTGCACAATTTGAGGTCAATCAGACGTGATTTGATAGGTTTCGGCATCGGTTGTGGAAGTTTGAAGTTCCAAGTTTATTGAATTCGAATAGAGGTGGGATTCGTCATTCCAATGTTGTTTTGTGTGTTTTGAGGCCTCGCGTAGGTCCGTGTTATGATATGTGTCTTTTTGGTATGTTGGGACGAGGTCCTGGGGGCCTCGGGTGTGATCCGGGTGGGCTACGGGTCATTTTCCTCCTATTTTAAACTGCTGAATCTCTCATCTGGTATTCCTTCATCGCGTTCACGTCCTTGATCTCGCATTCGCGTAGTGTTATTTTGGAGGGTGGAATATTTCCTCTTCATGTTCGCAGCTACCCTCTTGTATTCGCGAAGTTCTACCACCTCCTTCTTCGCGTTGGCATTCCATATGCCGCGTTCACGAAGTGCAAACCAGGCCCCGGGCACTGGTGATCATTTTCCACTTCGCGTTCGCCTGTTTCGTACGCATTCGCGTAAGTCCTGTCCCATGTTCATCGCATTCGTGTCCCATTTCTCGTGTTCGCAAAGAGTATTCTGGGCATCTTTTGTTTTCTTCTGCGCGAACGCGATAGTGTTTCCACGTTCACAATGCATAAAAGACCTGGGCAGTGTTCTTTTACAAATCACGATTTTGACTTCATTTTAACATTTCCTAGCTCGAATTGATGCAATTCATGGAGCAATTTTCATCTTGTGGACTAGGGTAAGTGTTCTCTACTCATTTTTGATCTTATATCACGAATCTACCCTCATTTTTGGTAATTTGATTATGAATTTTATAGAGAAAATTGGAGGTTTTGGCCTAAAGTTCATAATATGAATTTTTGAATTTTGAACATCGAATTGGAGTCGGATTTGAGTAAAACTAGTATAGTTGGACTCGTACTTGAATGGGTAGTCGTATGTTTTGAAATTTGTTAGGTTTCAATATGCGGGCCCGGGAGTCGACTTTTGGGTTGATTTTTAGACTTTGTTAAAGATTGAGACCTTATGATCCGGAATAGTCTCTTACGAGTTTTATTTGTGCTTTAAAGTTATTTTGATTAGATTTGAGCTGCCCGGAGGTCATATCACCCAAGGAATTCATTTTTGAGTATTGGTTTGCCTTTTTTAAGGTAAGTGTTTTGCCTAACTTTGTTGAGGGAATATTTCCTACTATTTGACATTGTTTGCTACATGCGGGGGTGATACATATATGAGGTGAGGAGCATATATGCATGTGTCAGGGTAACCATGCTCGAGGGTAAAATATGATATAAATTGTGTCTTGTAGAATCACGTGATCTTCTTGGCTCATGCCTTACTTGGCTCCTAAATATTAAGAACATAGTATTAAATGCTAGAACTAAGACTTAGCTTATTATAACTTGATCAAATTTGATGAAAATTCTGAGAATACATTAGTGTGTTTAATTCGATCATCAATATGCATAATCATTGATACATTGCTACAGGCGATATTCTTGAGATACTAGATTCTATACTTGTGTTGTAGATCAATTGTGAAATTTGTTAGAATACTCGAATAATAAGGTTCTTGTGGGTTTATTGAACTATTGTTGGCTTGGAAAGTTGTGATTGGGATTAATTTGAAATATTTGTTTAAACACTCTCCTTGACGTTATTTACATTTCCTACCTTATTTGTCATTGATATACATATGCTTGATAAAGAAGAGTGTAAAGCACGAAGGGTTATGTCGTGCCTTTGTCTATACATTATCATGTTATGGAGAGTGTAAAGCACGAAGGGTGATGTCGTGCCATATTATTTGAGAGTTAAAGAACAAAGGATGATTTTGTGCCATATTATTGAGAGTAAAAGCCTGACGGGTGATGTCGTGTCATATCATTGTGAGTAAAAGCACCAAGGGTGATGTCGTGCCATGTTATGTGAGTAAAAGCACGAAGGATGATATCGTGCCATTGTATTTATATTATTACGCTTTTATGTTATGGTGAGTTCATGGCACGAAGGGTGTTTCCATGCAAGTGAGGACGAGAGACATGCATTATGTTGTGATATTGCTTTCTTGCAGATACCTTCATGTCTTTACCTTGAATTGTTATTGTCGTGTTCTTGGTTTTTATGTGATATGTCGTTAGTGTTCTGTCTTTATCCTCTATCATATTTGTTGTCATGATATCGTGCCTTCTATTTTCTGAAACTTGCTAATGTCATGCCTATTTCCTGCTGTTATGATTCTATCCATGCCATCTGTTTTGTTACACTTAAGTGTAGGTCTTCTTCCATACTAGTCGTTCATGTCCCTACTTGCTAACTTATAAAGATCATGTGTCTGTTTCTTTATTTGTCATATTTGTCTTCATGCCTTCACCTTGCTAGTTAGTCGAAGTAACATTCCTTTTTCCTAATCATTGTCGTTACCTATATGCTTTCTGTTCAGTCTATTACGGATGTTCTCATGTACATTCTCGCCCTCCATAGTTATTTACGTATTTCCCACTCTGTCATTTCTGTTATCGGCATTTCTGTCATTTGGTTGGTACTGCTTTACGCATAATTGATGATTATGAGATAAATGCACGAAGGTTGTTGTCGTGCCGTTGAATTTGATGTTTTGAGTATATTTCTCATATTATGAAAGTTTTGAGGTGATTGTTGTGATTTATTGGCTTTCGCTCTCAGGAAAAGATTGGGTGAGATTTTGATACCTGTTGAATTGTGTTTTCTTTTAGTACTTCGTTATTTTCTTTGTATAATCGTTTCGTGTGCTCTACTCTGTTGTATTATAGTATAGTTCTATTGTTAGTTACAATACATGTTTCATCAATGAGCATCTTTTAACCAAAGCCTCGTCACTACTTCGATGAGGTTAGACAAGATACTTACTCAGTACATGGGGTCGGTTGTACTGATACTACACTTCTGCACACTGCATGTAGATATTGGCTGCTATTGTTGATGTGCTCTATGGTTGCCAGGATTGAAGATGTACCTGTGCTCCTGTTGTAGCTGCCCCTTGTTCATAGTAGCCTTAGATTTATAAAACCTCTGTTTATGTACTTTCCAAACAGAAGATGTATTTACTTCGTATCAGCTTGTAAATTCTGTTCTTAGAAGCTCATGATTTATACTATCAGTCCTTGGGAATGTATAAGAATTAGACAAGTCCTTTGTTAAATTGTTTTATTAAGTTAATTGAAAATGGGTAATCGTTAATTAGCTTACCTAGTGGGTTGGGTTAGCTGCCATCACGACTAGTGAATTTCGGGTCGTGACAATTTAGTCCTAAAAGTTTTCAACAAAGTTAGGCACCTTTCATTTTTTCAACAAAGTTAGGCACCTCTTATTTACTTCAACAAAGTTGTCAACAAAGTTAGACACCTCCCATTTTCTTCAACAAAGTTAGGCTTCGCTCTTCCTATTTTTTCTTCATTTTTTTTTGTTTTTCTTTAATATGAGCCTCACATTTTGAGATGATAGCCTGCTACTTCAAAAAACATAGTAGAATGGTCGAGCGAAAAGGAACGTAATTTGCTATGAGCAAGATCATGGAAGTTAAAGCGAAAACAAGGCAATTGAGATTGCTTTGAAACCCACCTACAACCTTGAGGAAAAACCCATCCAGGTCCATCAATATCGGTATTCTCAATATACAAAAGACTCTGGCCGTCGGCTTCTCTCAAGCAGGAATCATGAACAAGATCATGAATCATACATGTCATGATTTTACCATCCAAACTTCGCTTGCTAAAAATAACTAGACTTTTAATTTATCAATAAGATAATTTAAATAACTAGCAGCCACTTCTTCCAATCCCTCCATCCCCTTTATCTTTGGGAGCCCCTCCGCAATCCATAATCTAATCAACTTTTCCACGGAAATCTCACTTGCTTTTGGGAAAAGTCCAAAATACAGAAAGCAACCTTTCAAATAAGACGGAAGATGATAGTAGCTCAAAGCGAGCACTGCTGAGCATTGTTGACAAGCATCAACACATGCTAATGAGCTAAATTACCTAGATTCACTCTCATATGTGATGATTTGAATATATATTTGTGAATATTATTTGATATAAAAATATATGGCACTTGATATTCTTTTATCATAGTTATTATCAATTGCTTGATTAATTTGATAAGGTCCTTGATTAAATTTTGAGATTTGTCATCGTGATGGAGATCATGATAATTAGAGTGAGTTTCTTATAATTTAATCAAAATTTATTCTTGATCATAGGGTTATTAATTTCGACATTGGTAACCCAGTTCGATTAATATTTATGTGATCGTCTTTATGGGATAAAGATTAGTTGATCTCATTAACTAAATCACATAGGTAGATGATGCATATTGAGATATGATCATTGAACCGACTCATTGGATAATTTCTAATGGTTAGAATTACCATAAACTGTCAATAGGATATTCTCTTGAAGAATATGATGTAAGAGTTTCCTTTGACATGAGGTCGTCATAGTAATTGACAAGTTATTTATTGTGCTTTGATACTAGACACCTATGGCCCTAGGGCTATAGTTGAAAGGATATTGGGTATGATTAAATACTTGTAGAATTAGTGATTGATCAAGATAGAATCTGTCAACTCTTGGTAATGAGTTTAAACTCCATGTTGTCATGAATTATAAATGACAAAACTAAGACATTGGCTAGGGCAATTGAATGAAAGAAGAAAAGAGTTTCGTAGGTCATTCAATGGTCAATTATATTTGACATGAACACATAGTTAGTCGCCTATTAGGATTTG
>AWOL01S0004111.1:37767-53293 GCA_000715115.1 Nicotiana otophora | reverse complement strand
CTTAATAATGCTTAAAAAAAAATAAACCAAAGTTACATGAGTTGACCTAAGAAAGCTGTAGAAAAGTAAAACTACTCTATAATTGCAATGAAAAGGACTTAGTCTTATATGGAAGCAAGTCCGATAGCAGCAACTTTGTCTTGAGCATCAGGATCTGCGCGCGCATTGCTGTGGGCGCGCGCGGCACTATTTAGATTTGCCAGAGGCGGGGCGTTAGTACTTGGCATTGGGTCTGCACGCGGAGCACTGTCTGTGCGTACGACGCTCTTGACAATATGATGGTTTGTGCGTGCGGCATTGTCGGTGTGCGCGGCACTGATGGAATTCGCCAGCCGCTGGGCGCTGGCACTGATTATCGGTGGGGTGATAGAGGCGCATGCTCGCTTGTCACTTGGCGCTGCCGAGACCACGGGACCGACCGTGGCGCTAGGCGTTGGGAGGCTTGCCGGGACGCCACGGGGCACGTCCAAGGGGTCATGGGTCGATGATGGAAAGCAGCCCATGACAATATACACGTTTGTGCATGAGTGTTCTAAAAGAGAACATACAGACACATTTTGCTCAATACATCACTTGTTTCATATAACTAATTGACATTCAATAATGAAATTACCGTTATCAATATTTAACTACTATCCAAATATCATAAATCATATAATAATAATAATATTTGCAGTGAATATTCATTGTAAACACATAATATCGCAACGTTAGGACAGGTTTTATAGTTTTCTCACTTTGTCTTTTGTTTCCATGAAATATGTTATGTTATGGTGGTGAATCTTACCTAGTATCTCTTTATAGACGATATTCTTGGTATATATCCTTTTCTTTCGCTTCGACTGCTCGGTCATGACCAAAACCTTTATTGTTGACATAGATATTCCCCTTGAGAGTGCATCATATAGTTATCCATGTGAGAATACGTGTTGCGGTAAGTACAGTCCCACATTAGGTATTGTTTGTCCTTGTGCTTTATTTATTTTCATAGAAAAGTATAGTCGTATTGGAAATTGTTTTCTGATAAATTTAAAGGATAACCTTCATTTTCTGGAGGCGAAAGTTGAATTCTAGGAATAAACAATAGAGAATAGCAATTTGACACAAACCTGCAAACTCTAAAATAGTCAACTAAATCTGCATTTGCAGATTGTAAAGATGAAGCTATTGTATGTAATACTATATATTAACATAATTCCCAATTTTTAAAGCTGAATGTTACAACTGCATGTAAGTTTCGAATATTGACTTCAATAATAGAACTCAGTACTCTTAGAACCGAAAGGAACGCTGGCAACTTTTGTGTAAAACTCTGAAGGAAAAATTGTATAAGATGAATTTGCAGGAGTATACATAATAGGATTACAGTAAGTTTAATAAATTTATCTCAATAAAAAATATCGAGAGATTCTTTTAATATTGTCATAGTACATAATGAATTCGCAGAAAGACAGAAAATAGCAATTTGACACATACCTGTGTGGTGGAACGCCACTTGGTGTTAAAGTATTTAAGTAATTTTTCTAGTAGTAGTTGTTGGTATGATTCTCTGCGGAGTCAAAAACTCAAAAAAGTTATGCTTTCACCGAAAAACTTGGCAATTAACATCTCATTTAGTTGATCAACATACTCATTTCAGCTAGCCAAGATAGCCCTTTCTGTCATGTATTTTGCACAATTTGACTTCTCAAGATGAAAATATTTCTCTTATTAAATTATCCTTACCAGTACTATCACTGTCATGTTTGACGATCAATCTTTCTAGAAGAAAGACTATATTATCTCTTATTGTAGGTTCCTTTCATTACCGATCCGTAGTAAGAAATTGCTGAAAAACCAATGGTCGAAAAGTGATTGTTGCTTTCTTGAACAAAAGTATTCTCCTTAAACTCAATCTCAAGTTCCTTGTGCACCGATTGATAATTAGAATTAGCACTATTGATGCGTCCGTTTATGATGTAACAGATCTTGTTTTGTTGTAAATGTTCTTTCCACTTCTCAATATAACCATTGAAAAGTGTAGCGTGAATTTTTGTTCCCTGTAAAAAGTTTCGCTTTAAGTTAATCTGATGGTTAAAACTAATATGAAATGACATGAAATAAAATATTGATATAAAATAACATTTACCTCTTCATCAACTAATGTCACAATTTTTCGGGTGCCTTGATTTGTTTTATTGTTGAACTCTTTTACTATTCTACTCCCAAACACTAAGACTTATATTACTCAACACGAATTAGATACTCTTAGACTATTAATTGTGACACATTGGTCTGACAATTCCTTTTCACTGGCCATTACAGGTGTACCTAAAATAAAACATGCGTAAGAGTTTTATAAGTTATCAAAGTGATTAATTCAATAATTGATTTATTTTTATGATATAAGGAAGATTGTTTACCTGAACGGATATAATTGGTGAAATCTGAGTGGTTCAAGCATGGCAATTGCAAATAACATAATTATAAATCATGTAGTATTAATATTACACAGAATTAAGGAGATAGTCTAATTTTTTTTTAAAACAAGCAACTTGAGTTGGCTTAGCAATAAGTATTATTAATTATACAACAAAGAAAAAATACTAATATTTAAGTAATAAGACTTAGATCGAATGTCTAACTAATTTTCTGTGATGAATTGCAATTGTTCAATAACATGTATTAAATTTATAAATTACGTGAGATGTGAAATTAGCCACGTCCAAAATATGAAACAAAAAATTATATAATAAAAATTTCTTGATGCAACACTAAAAATTGATGCATGTAAACGTGCTTGCAAAATACGAAATTGCAAAAGATGTTGATATTAGTAAAAGAAATAAAACCTGAAATTGCGGTGTTGGAATAGAGCGAAGTTTGACGATTAAATTGTGATATTATAGCTTCTTTGATAGAAGTATTTTGGTACACAATTTGACACATGAAAGGAATTATATGCTCGTGGAGAATCTAATACTACAAAGTTTCCTAGTTTAGATAATTTAACAAATAATGTCTAACTTTTCTAGTGTACACGAAAATTACCAAATAGTTACTACTCCAAAGAGTAAAGGGAATTTAACCAACTCCAATAGACATACGGTCATTTAATTAAAGTGAACCAGGTGTATCTTTCCGTTTAAAAAAAAAAGAACCAAGTAGCGAAAGTGTAGCACTTTTTTTTTTAACTTTCCCTGTGCAAGAAACGTGAAGAAAAATTAATTTATTAACTTTCCTTTTATAAGAAACGTGAAGAAAAATTATACCAAATAATTAAGGCAAAATTTAATAACAAATAATTCTGGCAAAATATACCAAATAATCTCGTGAACATTCCAAGATTGTTAATAACTGGGGAATACAAAATTAAGTAAATGTATATTTTTAAATATTAATGAAATACTTAAATTACTATATTGTCCAATGTGAACTGTATATTTTAAAGGGTAAAAAAAGCATCGACATTTCGCTAAAGACCTTCGTGCTTTTAATATAATATAAATTATTATTATTATTATTATTATTATTATTATCATCATCATCATCTTATTCTTCAATTTTATTACTAATGTTATTTTATTTGGTTTGGTTATCTTACTATTTTGCTACCAATACTTTTTTTTTTCTTAAGTATTTTTATTATAGCATCTTTACTCTTGTATTTCTTTAACCTATTTTGGAAACGCTTTTCTTGAGTAGATGGTCTATTGAAAATAATCTATCTACCTAAACAAAGTAGGGGTGAGTTTTGCGTGTATTCTATCTTCCCCAGACCCCACTTAGGGGTCGTTTTGGTAGAGTGTATACGAATAATGCTGAATTTGGTATATTAGTAATGTTGGTATTAGTTATGCTTGCATTGGTTGTGTTGGCATTAGTTATGCCTACGTATTTCTTATCCATTGTTTGGTTTGATGTATTAAATCATTGCACAGTTTCTAAAAGAATTATTTGTTTACAAAAATACCCTCATAACAATCCATCGCTTTATCTTTCTAAAAGAAACATATTTTTAGAAATATGTTTTATGTAAAAAAAGGTTTAAAAATTCATTTGATTTGTCTGTCTAATTGCAGTATAAAACTTAATATTTATTTGTAAAAAATAAATATGCTAAGTATTTATTTATTTACTAGGTGTTAGTTACTTAGTTATTATGTAAATAAGCATAGTCGTACATGGAATATGAGTAGTGTAGGTTTTGTATATTGTTATAAATAGGGTTACTTGTATTATAGTTAACATTATCAACAATATAATTTTTCTCTACATTCTTACATGGTATCATTGTGGCAGTGAGAAAATATCCGGAAAAGAAAACCCAGCCGAAAAAGTCGTCGTGCTTCAATTCCGGCGACCTTTTTAGGGTTGTTTTTCACCAAACCAGTTTCCATTGATGTTGTGAAAAAACCAACACCACCACAAGGTTCCTCAACCCCCGGCGACCAAACCACAACAAACACCTCCGGCAGCCGACATCTCACGCGCCGATCAGAGAGTTTCTTTTCTGGCGAGATCTACTCCACGCGCCGGCACGTGGAGTACTTTCTGGCCACTTTTTGATAAAATTTCTTCAGAACAGTTGGATCGCCCTCAAATTCCGATCCTACCCATACTTTTATATTCTAATTTCGAGCACTTTGAAATTTTTCGGCAACTACAGTACTTTTCCAGCAGCAGTACAGTGTTTTTCCGGCAACTACAATGATTCTTTGTTTTATTTGGTGCTAATTTTCTAGAACTTTTTTTGCTAACAATGTCTTTGGGAGTTGATGATTTTGGGTCTAAAAATACGGGTTCTGGAAGTTCTGGTATTATGATTACCTCAGAACCTTTAATGAAAAGTTCAAACTACTTAGCTTGGACTTCGTTTGTCGAATTATGGTGTAAAGGTCAAGGCGTTCAAGATCATTTAACAAAAAAAGGCTAGCGAAGGAGGTGAAAAGGCCAAAGAACTTTGGGAGAAGGTCGATGCTCAGTTATTTAGTACCTTGTGGCTATCTATTGATTCCAAGTTGATGCCCGTGTCCCGTCCATTCTAGACATGTTATTTAGTTTGGGAAAAGACTTGTACTTTATACACTAATGACATATCTCGTTTCTATGATGTGATATCGCGAATGACAAGCTTGAAGAAACAAAAATTGGATGTCTACTTACTTGGGACAAGTACAGGCAGTCATGGAAGAATTTGAGAAGTTAATGCAAGTTTCTTCTAGTATTGAAAAGCAACAAGAGCAATGACATAAGATGTTCTAGTTCTTACACTCGTGGGACTTCCTAATGACCTTGATTCAGTACGTGACCAGATTTTGGCTAGTCCGACTGTCCCTACAGTTGATGAATTATTCTCTCGATTACTTTGTCTTACCGCAGCACCAAGTCACCCAGTGATCTCATCACAGACAATTGACTCCTCTGTTTTCGCATCTCAGACACTGGAAAATCAGGCATCTAAAACTATGGAGAATAGACGATGAGGATGTCATTTTGGAAGATCTAGACCCAAGTGTTCTTATTATCATAAACTTGGACACACTCGTGAAGTGTTCTATTATTTACATGGTCGATCACCCAAAAATGTTTATGTTGCTCAGACCGAGACTACGGGTAACCAGGGATTTTCTTTATCTGAAGGAGAATATAATGAGTTCCTTCAGTATCAAGCAAGTAAGCATACATCTCAACAAGTAGCCTCAGTTGCTCAGACTGATACTTTTGTTGCTCGTAATTCTTTTGCTTGTGTTTCCCAGTCTAGTACTCTTGGACCATAGGTCATGGACTCAAACGTTTCTGATCATATCTCTGGTAATAAATCTCTTTTGTCTAATATTGTGTATTCACTGTCTCTTTCCAGTGTTACGTTAGCCAATGGGATTAAAACTAAAGTAAAAGGAGTTGGACAAGCTAATCCCCTATCTTCTTCCACTTAAGATTCCGTTCTTTTATGTCCTTGACTGTCCTTTTAGTCTTACATTTGTTAGTTGTTTGACTCATGCCCTCAATTGTAGTATATATTTTATTGATAATTCTTTTATTATACAGGACCGCAGTACGGGACAGACGATTGGCACAGGGCGTGAATCAAAAGGCCTTTACTACCTTAACTCACTCAATCCTTCCAAAACATGTCTAGTTACAGATCATCCAGAGCTAATTCACAGACGTTTAGGACATCCGAGTTTATCCAAGCTTCAGAATATGGTGCCTAGTTTGTCTACATTGATTGTGAGTCGTGTCGGCTTGGGAAACATACTTGAGCCTCCTTTTCGCGTAGTGTTGAGAGTCATGCAGAGTCTGTTTTCTCTTTAGTTCATTCTGATATACGGGGTCCTAGTAGAGTCACTTTAACCTTAGGATTTCGTTATTTTGTTTATCCCATTGATGATTATTCAAGATGTACTTGACTTTTCGTAATGAAAGATCGTTCTAAGTTGTTTTCTATATTCCAGAATTTTTGTGCTGAAATCAAAAATCAATTTGGTGTTTCTATTCACACTTTTCGCAGTGATGATACTTTAGATACTTATCCTCTCAGTTTCAGCAGTTTATGGCTTCTCAAAGAATTATTCATCAGACATCTTGTCCTTATACCCCTCAACAAAATGAGGTTGCAGAGAGAAAGAATAGGCACCTCATTGAGACTGCTCATACACTGCTCACTAAATCTCATGTTCCGTTGCATTTTTTGGGCGATGCAGTTCTCACGGCTTGTTATTTGATTAATCAGATGCATTCATCTCCTATCTAGAATCAGATTCCGTACTCAGTATTGTTTCCCCTGTCACCCTTATACTCTCTTCCCATCGTGTTTTTGGGAGCACATGTTTCGTGCATAACTTAGCCCATGGGAAAGATAAGTTAGCTCTTCGTGCTATCAAGTGTGTCTTCCTTGGTTATTCTCGTATTCAGAAGGGATATCATTGTTGCTCACCTGATATTCGTAGGTACCTTATGTCAGATGATGTCACATTTTTTGAGTCTAAACCTTTATTTACCTCTTCTGACCACCTTGATATATCTGAGGTCTTACCTATACCGACCTTTGAGGAGTTTACTATAGATCCTCCTCCACTTTCAACCACGGAAGTCTTACCTATACCAACCGTTGAGGAGTCTAGTGTTGCTCCTCCAAGCTCCCAATCGTTGAAAAGTCTAGTGTTGCTCCTCCTAGATCTCCAACCACAGGAACACCACTCTTGACTTATCATCGTCATCCACGCCCAGCATTAGGTCCAGTCAATTCACGTCCTGCACCTGACCCTGGTCCTACTGCAGACTTGTCTCCTATAAACCAGTTGCACTTCGGAAAGGCATACATACCACACTTAATCCTAATCCCCATTATGCCGGTTTAAGTTATCATCATATGTCATCACTCTACTATGTTTTTATATCTTCTTTGTATTTTGTTTCTATCCCTAAGTCTACAGATGAAGCATTGTCTCGTCCAGGATGGCGACATGCTATGATTAACGAGATGCTGCTTTACATACAAGTGGTACTTGGGATGAGTATAAATCCTATTTATAGAAATTAAAATGGCTATACAAATTGGGTGGTTGGCAGGGTTGGTAAGGCTGTCCAGCAGCCTGGTGCATTCCAGCTCGGAAAGCTACCTGGTGCATTCCAACATGGAAAAGCTGGAAAGGCCGACTTAGAGGGATCCTGCTGTCAACCATGGCCCAGAATGTCAAAGATGCCTTTCCACTTTCGGCTGTTTGTCCCTTGGTCTGCTGACTTTCTGCCAAAGGTGCTTTTTGATGGCATCTCATGATTTCTGTGTGGCCCCAAGTGTTTTCCCACTGATGTCTGTCCGAGATTTGGGCTCGGGCAAGCCACATCGTCGCTGGAATTGCGGAAAATTAATAGGTGTGACGGCGGGGCGGTGCATTCTCCCCCACTTGAAATGGCGATGACCCCAGCGCCGCACAACTAAAGATAATTGTGGACTTGTTTCCTGAACTGCTACAAATCTTCGTACTTCTCCCATGATGCCTCATCTGGCGAAGTTCCTTTCCAGTGAACAAGGAACAGTGCGCATGAATTGCCCCATCCTTTCCCACGGACCAACTGATGATCTATGATGGCCTCCACTTGCTTGTCTGTTGTGGTGGAGTAGTAAAAATTTGGTTTCGGCTGGACTGCGCCTGATCCTTGTCTTCCATGTCTTTGAAATATGGTTTCAATTGGCTATCATAGAAGACATGATAGATTTTCAGATGACGCGGCATGTCCAGTCGGTAAGAGATTATATCCACTTTGGCAATAATCTCAAATGGGCCCTCATATCGGCGAATCAGACTGTGATGTATGCCTCACAGGGATTTGAACTTCCGTAGATTCAATTTGACCACGACCTTGTCTCCAATCCTATAATTGACTAGACGACGCTTTCGGTCCGCAAATTTCTTCATTTTGCGGGCAGTCTTGTCAAGATACGACCTGGCTAGATCGGCTTGTTCCTCCCAAAATTTGGCCATGTGATAAGCACCCAGATTCTTTAATCCGACATTGATGGGCAATGATTGAGGAGTGTTGGGCTGTTGCCCAATTGCAAGCTCAAAGGGACTCTTCCCGGTCGCCTCGCTGCGTTGCAAATTGTAAAAGAATTGGGCTATATCCAGTAGCTTAGCCCAATCTCTTTGATTAGTGCTGACATAATGCCTTATATAACATTCGAGTAAGGCATTAATCCTTTCCGTCTATCCATCGGTTTGCGGATGGAAACTTGTTGAGAAGTGTAGTTCAGTTCCTAACAAGCTGAATAATTCCTTCCAGAATGCGTCGGTAAATCGAGGGTCTCGATCGCTTATGATGTGCTTAGGCACACCCCAATAATTTATGATGTCCCTCAAGAATATACATGCTGGATCTTTAGATTTGCAACCAGTAGTGGTGGCCTAAAAGGTTGCATATTGTTGAGTCTGTCGACGACCACCATAATGGTGCCGAATCCTTCTGAATTTGGCAGACACATAATGAATTCCATGGTTATGCTATCCCATGGCTTCTTCGCAACTGGAAGCGGCTCAAGTAACCCCCCTGGGAGTTTGGATTCTACCTTGACTTGTTGACAAACTAGACAAGTGCGAACGTATACCTCGATGTCGTTCCGCATCCTAGGCTAGTAATAAGAATACTCAATCAGGGCCAAAGTGCGTTTTTTGCCCTGGATGACCTACCTAGGTAGTGTCATGACCTTATTTCAGCAGAGTACGCCTGAGATTTGCCCATTTGGGCACATATACTCTTTTGCCAGTGGTGTACAAGAAACCATCTTCTTCCCAAAATCTCTGGGTTTTGCCTTCACTGGACAAAATAAGAAGTTATTTCGTCACGGGGTCATGTTGCATGCCCTCTTTGATGTTCTTGATGATGCCACTATTTGCTGAACTAACAATGGTTTCCAGTACTATCTTGCGACTCAAAGCATCGGCAACTACGTTAGCTTTCCCTGGTTTGTATTCCAGGGTGTAGTTGAATTCGGCCAGGAAATCTTGCCAACGGGCTTGCTTGGCAGATAGCTTCTTATGGGTCTGGAAGTAGCTTGTTGCAACATTGTCAGTCTTGACAACAAAATGAGCCCCCAACAATTAGTGACGCCAAGTCCTTAGGCAATGGACTACGATCATCATTTCCTTCTCTTGAACAATGTAATGCCTCTCGGCATCATTCAGCTTTCGACTCTCAAACACTATAGGATTGCCATCTTCCATCAGTACGCCTCCTATAGCAAAGTCAGACGCATTAGTCTGGACTTCAAAAACCTTGGAGAAATTAGGCAGGACCAATACGGGTTCCTTGGTGATTGCTGCCTTGAGTTTCTCAAATGCCTCCTAGCAGATGTCGCTCCATTCCCACTCCCTCTCTTTCTTCAGCAAGTCGGTGAGTGGGGATGCAATAGCCGAGTAACGAAAGATGAATCTCCGATAATAGTTGGCTAAGCCTAGGAAGGACCGAAGTTCTGATACCTTCGTTGGAGCTTCCCAGTCCTGAATAACTTCCACCTTGTCCCTATCCATCCGGATTTTTCCATGGCTGATTGTATGCCCAAGGAACTGTACTATGGGCTGTGCGAAGCCGCATTTTTCACGTTTTACGCACATATCATTTTCCCTTAGTACCTTGAATACCTTGCGAAGGTGTTCCGCATGGTCTTCCATATTGTTGTTGTAAACCACAATACCATCTAAATAGATGACAACGAACTGATCCAAGAAAGGATGGAACAATTTGTTCATCAAAGTGCATAATGTTGCATGAGCGTTGGTCAAACCGAATGGCATTACTAACCATTAAAAATCCCCATAACGTGTAACACAAGTTGTTTTGGGCTCATCTCCGTCGGCAATCCACACTTGATAGTAGCCTTTCCTGAAGTCCATCTTGGTGAACACCTTAGCCTGCCCCAAGCGGTCAAATAAATCAGCAATGAGAGGGATATGGTACTTGTTCTTCACAGTGACCTTGTTAAGGGCCCGATAATTAATACATAAGCGCATGGTACCCTCCTTCTTCTTCTGAAATAAGACAGGTGCTCCGTAAGGTGCCTTGGATGGACGTATGTGGCCAGCCTCTAGCAACTCCTTGAGTTGCTTCCTCAATTCCTCTAATTTTGGTGGCGCCATGCGATAAGGCGACATGGCAGGTAGCTTCGCCCCTGGAACAAGCTCGATCTGATGATCAGCTTCCCTTTGTGGTGGCAATTATTTGGGAAGTTCTTCCGGCATCACGTCCTTATTATCTTCAAGGACTTGCTCAATACAGGGAGGCAATGTTACTGCCTTAAGGGAATTCTCAACGATTCCCGTCAAGGTTACAAGAAATGTTGGTTCCCCTTTCTTGAAACCTTTCACAAGTTGCATCGCGGATATATGCATTCCATTATGTGGTACCCGAACAAGGGACACATTACACGAGCCTCTAGCTTCTAATCCCATTATGATGTCAAAGACGTCCATTACGCGGCTCGTTTAGTGCGTTGATCTTGAACCAAAATTCCAATCCCATTATGATGTCAAAGACATCCATGGGGGTAACGTTGAAGTCCGTCAATCCCTGCCAGCTTCCTAAAGCAATGTGCACGTTAGGAGAAAATCCATGAACGGTAGTGGTAAGGGCATTGACGGTCTTCATCAGCATGTCACTGGATACAAAGACAAGTCCAAGCTCCCCGGCTCGTTCCTCTGTCTCAAAATTATGTGTCGCACCTGTGTCCACCATGATGCGCATGTCTTTGCCGTTTAACTTGGCATCGACAAACAATGATTCACGAGGCCTCACACGAGGTGATTGGGCAGAAACATCGGCAAGGGTCATGTGGTTTATCAAGGCCATATGATTGAACAAGCCTACAACCTTGTTCTTCCCTTGTCCTGCACCATCAACTAGTGCTCCACGCTCCTTGGGTTGCTTGCCGGTAGGCGCAGCAGTTTGTCCTTACTGTTGGTGGGCTACAATAATTGCTCCTAGTTTGTTCAAGGTAGGGCAAAATCGAGCAACATAAGAAGGGTCTCCACAAAGATAGCATACATCCCGTTGAGCAGCCTTTTGTGCGCCTCCTTTCCTCTTCTCATCATAATTCTTGCGATAATTAGAAGAGTGATTGTGGTTGCCCCTGTTATCGTTGTTCCGGTTAGGAACAAATTTGCCTTTGCCTCGGTAGGTGTCTGTCTTTGGAGCAGCAGCATCTTGGCTCCGGTTGTTATTTCCCTTAGACGCTCTAGTCCGAAAATCTGACAATGATTCGGCTATTACAATAGCCTCATCGACGTTGTCGATCTGTCTCCTTTGTAATTCTTTTGTAGCCCAATACAATAAGCCATCCAAGAAATGGAACAATAAATCCTCACTGGTCAAGTTGGGGATCTGAAGGGTGACTTTTGTGAAATCCCTCACGTATTCACGGATGAAGGATGTTTGCCTAAGCTCCCTCAACTGTCGGCGAGCCTCGTGCACAACATTTTAAGGGTAAAACTGTCATTTTAACTCCTCTTTAAACTGCTTCCATGTGTCAATGGAGCACGTTCCTTTCTCCATATCTGCCTTCTTCCTGTTCCACCAAAGTATGGCAGTTTCTGCTAGGTACATGGCTGTCGTTCAAATTTTGGCAGCATCATTGGATATGCTCATATGTTCAAAATAAGCATCCAGTTGCCACAAGAAATTTTTCACGTCTTGAGTGCTTCATTCACCCTGAAATTCTTTGGGTTTAGGAGCCTCAATACGTGTTTCTCGGACAGTGATGGGACCTCGCCCGTTGGTTCCTGTTGTCTCCTCTAGACGCCGTTTTAAAGTTTTAACTTCTTCCTGTAAGGCAGACAAAGCCTCAGTGAGCTTGAGTTCAAGGTTGGTTAGCCCTTCGTCTTGCTCCTGAACGTTTCCTTTGACTTCGCCAAGTCCATCAAGGGCCACTAACTTAAGGGAACATATATTATTTTTGGCAGCGGCAATACGACGGTGAAAGGCCATCAGACCCCTTTTTACCATGTTAACCCTCTCATCGAGAGTTCTGGTTTTGACAATTTTGGGTTCTACGTAGGGTAGCAACTCGCTATCAGGTGGAGATGCGTATCTGGCCCTACTTTTGTCCCGTTTTAGGACCATTCCTCTCTGTGGTTCTGGGTTTTCTTCAATGCGGGTTTCTTCTATGTTGCGATGTGAGTTCTTAGCCATACAAGAACCTAGGCTCTGATACTAATTATCACAGAACCATTTTTCTGAGGGTTCGGTGAGAGTAGTGAAGTTAGCTTGACTGCTACTTAGCTTCAACCCTTAGTCAATAAACAGCACAATCGTGCTAAGCAATGGCAATCACATGAAACAAGCAAGAAATCTATGAAAGAAAGACCAAGATTTGGGAGGCAAGTGCCCTTTTATGTTGTATTATCAGCATCCTGGTGCATTCCAGCTTGGAAAGCTGCTTGGTGCATTCTAGCATGGAAAAGCTGGAAAGGAAGACTTAGAAGGATCCTGCTGTCAACCATGGCCCATAATGTCAAAGATGTCTTCCCACTTTCGGCTATTTGTCCCTTGGTCTGCTAACTTTCTGCCAAAGGTACTTTCTGATGGCATCTCATGATTTTCGTGTGGCCCCAAGTGTTTTTTCCACTGATGTCTGTCTGAGATTTGGGCTCGGGCAAGCCACGCCGTCGCTGGAATTGCAGAAAATTAATAGGTGTGATGGCGGGGCGGTGCACTCTCCCCCACTTGAAATGGTGACGACCCTGGTGCCGCACAACTGAAGATAATTGTGGAATTGTTCCCTGAACTGCCACAAATCTTCGTACTTCTTCCATGATGCCTCCTCTGGCGAAATTCCTTTCCAGTGAACAAGGAACTGTGCGCTTGAATTTCCCCATCATTTTCCCACGGACCAACTGATGATCTATGATGGCCTCCACTTGCTTGTCTGTTGTTGGTTGAGTAGTAAAAATTTGGCTTCGGCTAGACTGCGCGCGATCCTTGTCTTCCAAACGACCCCTTACTTTGATCATACTAGGTATATTGTTATTGTTATTGTAACTATAATTACCTAGGTTTGTTATACAAACTAATCCACAAAAAGATCTTTTTGTTTTCTTCGCTTATATGTGTAATCCTCTGACTTGGCTCCCTTCTATTGTTTTTATATATGTGAGTTATATTTTATCTCTTCAACAAGTTTAATAATGATCAAGAATAAAATTATGAACGTTTATTTATTTTATTTATATTTTATTTTCAAAATCTACATAACATGTGGCACAAGAGATTCATGACACGTTACCTATGACATCTCTTGCTCCGAAACATGGGTAGTAAAATTAGCTCATAAAAACATGTGACACCTAACCCGCACAAGTTTAGATAAAAGAAATAAGTGGGTTGGATACTTTTGATCGTAAAAATTACATGGGGCGCCCTATTTGGTCGCCCCCTTTTAACTTATACCCGTTTTATTTTTCCGTTTGCATCCATACCCATTTTTTTGTTAAAAGCGTTTTTAAAAAAATAATTTTGCCCTTCAGGACTATTGACAAAACTATAGACTGCAGGACAACACTTCAACATGTTTTGGCATGAAGTTTTAGCAAATGAATTAAATAACTTAAGCATATTTAGTCTGAAGTTTTAGCAAATGAACTAAATAACTTAAGCATGTTTAGTCTGAAGTTTTAGCAAATGAACTAAATAACTTCAGCATGTATTAGCAAAAACTCATTAGAAAATTACATATTGCAAGACAAAAACTTAAGCATGTTTAGTCTGAAGTTTTCGCAAATGAACTAAATAACTTCAGCATGTTTAAACTGAAGTTTTAACAAATGAACTAAATAACTTCAACATGTTTAGTGTGAAGTTTTAGCAAATGAACTAAATAACTTCAGCATGTTTAGACTGAAGTTTTGGATAAAACTCATGACAAAACTATTAACTGCAGGATAAATAACTTCAGCATGAATTAGCATGAAGTTTTAATTTCAATGTAAAATAACTTCAGCTGTTACTGTAATTGGCTGAAGTTTTACACCATCTCGGATGCTAATGAATAACCCTTGATACTGTAAAACAACGTCATCTCCAAACGTTTGCATGCTGCCATGTTTATCAGTGTTGGTTTTACAATATGCTAATGCGAATGAGGTCATCTCCAAAGTAGCATGCTAATGCTAATACTACAGGGGTGTAATTGTCATATTATTACGGATTTTTTGTCAACTGGCTATCAAATCAATAATTTTTAAAAATAGGGTACAAGTTAAAAGTTGGCACAAATATAAGGTACGACTGCAAATCCCCCTCTTTTAATCGCTTGTTAAAATGTAGTTGTCTTTTGAAATATAATTGAGCAATAGCTGCTTTTTAATACGAAAAAAATTAAGAGCAAAATATGCTTACTTGAAATATGAAAAAACTTTAGTACAATGTGCTGAACTTCGAAACTTTACAAGTGAAATTCCAAATACAGTGTACTAGAGTTGAGTTTGGAATGTGCAGTTCAAACTCGAGGAATAATTCATAGAGTTTGAACTATATCCTTCTCGAACTCTAAGACATATCATGGAGTTGCACTTGTTTAAGTTCTAACTCTAGAATATTGTTCTCCAGTTTCACCTTTATAGGTTTGAGCTTTAGAACAATGTGTTGGAGTTTGAATTGTATTATTGTAATTTTTAAGACATTGACTTCTGCTGTTTGTTTTTCCTTTTGAGTTTAGTTTCAAAGATTGGTACATTCGTTTTCTCCCTTCCAATTTCTAATTTGCCTCTTTCGTATTCATAAAAATATCAATTGATCCATCTCAAAATGATTCTTTCTTTCGTTGTTCTCATTGGCCTGTGTACATTCTATTTTTATATCCTTTTCTATTCCAAAGAAAATGAATCATCAAAATCTCTTGTTTTCAATTTTTTGAATCAGTCAATCAATTTGTTTAAGTACTCAATAACATAAATATACATCATACGTCTGCGCAACAACAACAACAACAACCCAGTAGAATCCCATTAATGGGGTCTGGGGAGGGTAGTATGTACGCAGACCTTACCCCTACCCC
>AWOL01S0004111.1:5084-35625 GCA_000715115.1 Nicotiana otophora | reverse complement strand
GGCCAACACTCAACCCCATACATCATGGCCGGTCTAACTACCGCTTTATAAAACTTACCTTTGATTATCGGTGGCACTCTCTTGTCACACAAGACTCCAGATGCTAACCTCCACTTCATCCATCCTACCCCAATACGGTGTGTGACATCCTCGTCGATCTCCCCTCCCCCCTGGATAACCGAACCAAGGTACTTGAAGCTGCCTCTACTCGGGATGGCCTGCGAATCAAGCCTCACATCCTCGTCCACTTCCTCTGGCTCAGCGCTAAACTTACACTCCAGGTACTCCGTCTTCGTCCTGCTCAACTTGAAACCCTTAGACTCAAGTTCTTGTCTCCAAACCTCCAGCCTCTCGTTAACACCGACTCTTGACTCATCAATCAGAACTATGTCATCGGCGAATAGCATGCACCATGGCGGCGAATACCGCAACAACTGTTAAAAGAACATTGTCTGATCGTTCCAAGATCTTTAATACTACAATAAACTCAATATATACGTATGCGCGATAACAATTAAAAATGTACTCATTTGATCTCATCATACCTGCATGAAACTTTCTTTAAGCCACTTGCGAGTATCCATCTTATTTATAAAAAAAAAACTTTTATACTTCCAAATTCACTACAAGTTTTAAATGTTTACATATTTATTCGTAGTTATATTAAAATTCACCTGGTATAACATCTATGATCACCAACCCAATATCAGTGTGGGAGCATTCTCAGATCAATTTAGAAACATAGTAACTCTTGTGAAAAGAAGTATAAGAATAATCAATATCTTCCATCTCATGTGAATATAATACAAAATTCATGATTTATTATATTTATTAAATGACAAAAAGATATGTAAAACTGTATACGGTCGGAATCGAGTTCAGCTACGACATGAAAGGACAAGCTCGGAACATGACAATGCAAGACTGAAGATCGGCCCCAAGTCACACCGGGCTAGAACCCGAGGTCAGAACACCCGCCTTCGAGAACATTGAGTCCGAGACCCCGGAGTCGACCCTAGCCCCGAACGAGCTCGGAGAAATATTGTTAGCATAATCAACGGAAGACCGAAATATCCGTAACCGGGAAAATGCTGCGGCGGGAATCTCGGCGCGTATCAGTAAGGAACCGACAATCAGCAAATCAAGGGATTTTTTTTACCTTTTATAGAATTGTACCTAAAGTAGGACTCCTCTACTATATAAAGGGTGGTCTAATAATTCATTCAACATATTGTAATACGCATTCCAAAGCAATATATCATTATTATTTTTCTTTAAGCTCTTGTTCTTCTGTATCCTGACATCGATCGAAGCGTACCTGACTCGAGGGTGATTAACCTCCCAAGGCTAAGATCGTCCAATTCGTGTGGTTTGAATTTACTTCATCACTATTTATTTCAATTGCAATCTAATTTATCTCTTTGTATCAAGTTAGTCCACACATCCTTAAAACCACTTACAAATTCAATTGTTATCCGATTTTAAGGGTAAACAGTTTGGCGTCCACCGTGTGGCTAAGAATAATAGTGGTTAGTTGATACAAGTCTCCATAACGCACACTACTTTACACTTGTTCTTTGAAGTGTCTCTAATTTCAGGTTAAAATTCAAGATGTCGAACTCCCAATCAGCACCCCTACATGTTGACAATGAGTCTGGTCATCACGATGAAAATAACAACATAGCGACCGGTGGTGAGGTATCGCCCCTTGATCCCATCGGAATTTTGATCGCAGACCCAACCGACGCTAATTCACATGTGGCCATCGAGATAAACCTGCCTACTGACCCCAAGAATAGCACCCGTGGTGGAGCCCGATCGGCAGCTCAAAATACACAAAATATTTGAGGAGACGGGATCAGTTTACAGGTGATCTTCAAAATGTTGCAGGCTCAACAGGCGGCGATAGCTCAGTTACAGAACCAAAGCCCTGTACCGAGCAGAGTTGAACCCGATCCACCCCGAAAAGTCACCCGCAGGGATGAACAGGTCGCAGAAAGTTCAAATGAAAATAAATCAGGGGCTAACCCCGAGATCATAAAGTTGCTCGAAGAACTGACAAAACTGGTAGAATCAGGGGAGAAGAAAATCGAAGCTAATGGCAAAAAGGTGGAAACCTATAATTCCAGGATAAACCAAATCCCAGGAGTACCTCCGATATTGAAAGGCCTGGATTCAAGAAGTTTGTGGAATAACCTTTTCCTCTGAGCGCGGATCCAAAGCCGATCTCTAAGAAATTCCGCATGCCCAAGATTGCTAAGTATAACGGAACGACCGACCCAAATAAATATGTAACCTCTTACACATAACACATGTGCCATCAAAGGGAACGACTTGGAGGATGATGAGATAGAGTCTGTCCTATTGAAGAAATTCGGAGAGACCCTGTCAAAATGAGCTATGATATGGTATCACAACTTACCTCCTAATTCTATTGACTTATTTTCTATGCTTGCGAATTCTTTCGTGAAAGCACACGCCGGGACCATCAAGGTCAAGACAAGGAAATCAGACTTTTTCAATGTGAAACAGAAGGATAACGAGATGCTCAAAGAGTTCGTGTCCCGATTTCAAATGGAACGAATGGACCTGTCACCGGTCGCTGATGGCTGGGATGTTCATGCTTTCACCCAAGGGCTCAATGTCGAAGCTCGGTGGCTTCACAGTAGTTGAAAAAATCCCTAGTAGAATATCCAACCATCTGGGTCCGTTTATCCCGTCAGAACCATTGACAGAGTCAAGAGAGACACCGATCGTGAACCAAGATCAAACATGGATCGATATCAACCGTATAATGGAGACCGAAGAAGCAGTGGGCCCGGGCAGAACATTATGAGAAATGAAAGGAGAAGTGATCGAGGTCAGAGCAACCGGGACTCATGAGCAAAAATAGCTTCGACAGGCCCATCGGGCCTAAAGAAGCATCGAGGTTATCGGAATACAACTTTAACATCGATGTCACCGCCATTGTATCAGCTATCGGACGCATCAAAGATACCAAATGGCCTCGACCTCTACAATCCGATTCAACCCAAAGGGGTCCTAACCAGATGTGTAAATATCACGGCACTCACGACCACAAAACAGAGGACTGTCGACAGTTGAGAGAGGAAGTAGCCTGACTATTCAACAACGGGCATCTTCGAGAATTCCTGAGCGACCGAGCCAAGAATCATTTCATGAATAGGGATTCTAACAAACAGACCGAACAAGAAGAACCTCAGCACGTCATTAACATGATCATGGTGAGGTCGATGTCCCTCAGGGGATGATGTTGAAGCGCACCAAAGTGTCCATCACGAGGGAGAAATGAACTCGAGATTGCATACCGGAAGGAACCTTGTCTTTCAACGACGAGGACATGGAAGGGATCGTGTAACCTCACAATGATGCACTGGTAATATTTGTACTCGTAATTAAAATTTGAGTTAAGCATGTGTTAATTGATCTAGGTAGCTCGGACAACATCATCCGATAGGGTCGTAGAGCAGCTCGGTCTACAAGATCAATTCGTGCCTGCAGTCCGAGTTCTAAATGAATTCAACATGTCATGTGAAACCACTAAGGGTAAGATAACATTACCGGTGAACACCGACGGGACCATCTAGGAAGCTAAGTTTTATGTGATCGAAGGAGACATGAGGTGCAACGCTTTGTTCGGGAGGCCATGGATCTACAATATGAGAGCAGTGTTGTAACGACCTGGCTAATTGTTTTAAAAGTTGTAGCCCAGTTTCTCTAATTATTGCTCATTCTATACTTTATAATTGATATATGATTTTTCGGAGTAATTGGTTTAGGTCCGGAGAGATTTTAGAATGAATTGGAACACTTAGTTCCAAAGTTTTAAAACTTAAGTTAAAAAGGTTGGTTGGATGTCGACTTATGTGTAAACCACCCCGAAATAGAATTTTGATGATTCTAATAGCTCCGTATGGTGATTTTGGACATAAGAGCGTGTCCGAAATTTTATTTGGAAGTCCGTAGTTAAATTAGGCTTGAAATAACTAAAATAGGAAATTTAAGTTTGGAAGTTTGACCGGGGAGTTGACTTTTTGATATCGGGATCGGAATCTAGTTCTAAAAATTTTCATAGCCCCGTTATATCATTTATGACTTGTGTGAAAAATTTGAGGCCAATCGGACTTGATTTGATAGGTTTCGGCATCGAATATAGAAGTTGAAAATTCTTAAGTTTCATTAAGCTTGAATTGGGGTGTGAATTGCGATTTTAGCATTGTTTGATGTGATTTGGGGTTTTAAATACGTCTGTATGATATTTTAGGATTTGTTGGTGTATTTGGTTGAGGTCCCGAGAGCCTCGGGTGAGTTTCGGATGGTTAACGGATCAAAAGTTGGACTTAAATTGCTGCTGCAATTTTCTTCTGCTGGAAATGCAGAAATCGAGCCAAGGATCGAAGCCCGAAAATCGAGCCCAGGATCGAAGCCCAAAAATCGAGTCCTGGGTCGAAGGCCAGGGTCGAGGTCCAGGGTCGAGGGTCAGGATCGAAGCCAGGGTCGAGGGCCATGATCGAAGGCTCAGGATCGAGGGCCATGATCGAAGGCTCAGGATCGAGAGCCATGATCGAAGTCCAGAATCGAGGGCCATGATCAAGGGCCATGGTCGAGGCAGGACCGAGGGCCGCCTAGACAGAATTATAAAATGGGGGACTTTGTACCATTTGCCATTTTTGACGAATTGGAGCTTGATGAGGAGATTTTTGATAGATTTTCAAGGAAAAACATTTGGGTAAGTGATTCTAACTCAGATTTGGTCAATATACACGAATATATCATTATTTTCACCATTTAATTAGTGTATTGAGACGGAAATTTGGAAATTTTTTAAAACTCATAGAAACAAATTTTTGAGATTTCGGTGCCGATTCGGAGTCGGATTTGAGTGAAACTGGTATGGTTGGACTCGTAATTGAATGAGTTATCGGATTTTGTGATTTCGCCAGATTCCGAGACGTGGGCCTCACAGGCAATTTTTGAGTTAATTTCGGGGTTTTATTGAAAAATGTAGTATTTTCTTATGAAATTAATTCCTATATTTTTGTTGACTGTATCAAATTATTATGACTAGATTCGAATCAATCGGAGTCGGAAAATCGAGGAAAAAGTATACTACTTGATTAAATTGAAACAAGTCGAGGTAAGTGACTTGTCTAACCTTGTGTGAGGGAAATTTCCCCTAGGATTGGTATTGATATGATAATTGTAATGTGATGAAAGTCGTGTATACGAGATGACGAGTGTGTACACGGGCCAAATGTGAAGGATTATATTTTTAAATTATGTAGACCACTGTTGCATATTAATTAAATTATTTTATCTTGCTATATTTTTCATCATTGATCTGATTTATATACTTTAAATTTGCTTGACCTTCTCTTGCTAATTGTTTTTACCTGTTTAGCTAAAATCTGGTTTCTTTTATTCTGTGCATTATTTGAAGGTGGAATTTTTTTAATTTAAATATTATTAATATGAAGTATTTGATATTTTAAATTTGGAATTGAGGCAACTTATTAAAAAAATTTAAAATATTATTTTTGCTGAGTTATTTATTCCCGAATATTTTGTGAGATTTTGTACTCATTGTGATTGAGTCGTGAGCTCCCTGTTGTGGAAAATATTATTGATGTTGTTTATTTTGGCAAATTGAATTATTTTGGCACTTGAGATGCGAATTGTGATATATTGTGATATTGATACGCATGCGGTGAGATAAGGGTGGTTTGATACGCGTGGCTAGTAGGGAAACTACTAGAAGTCATGCGGTGTGACAAGGATGGCTAAAATGCGGGATGCTATTTCGGAAAAATATTTTTCTTTAAAATTAAATGTGAAGGCTCCCGCGGTGATATAAGAAAATGAGATATTGTGAATTTATTTACGATTTGAAACTACGAGGCGGTACCTCGGGAGTGCCCTTGTTGATATTGATTTATGACCGCAGTTGCCTTTGATTATTGTTGTGATTTTCTTAAAGTTGAAAAGAATTCTGTTTTGTTTCCACGCGTTATTATTTGCCCTTATTTTGTGTAAATAAATGGTGACATATTACTTGATTCATTTCCATTGTTGTTTCATTTTTATTATATTGTTAAATATTTCACCTTATCTTTTATTATTCTAGTAGGGCCTAACCTGACCTCGTCACTACTCTACCGAGGTTAGGCTTGGCACTTACTGGATACCACTGTGGTGTACTCATACTACGCTTCTGCATATCTTTTTGTGCAGATCCAGGTACATCTTACCAATCCAGACATCAGTGAGCTACCTGTGTACGGAGACTTCGAGGTATATCTGCCAGCGTCCACAGACTCTGGAATCCCCTTCTATCATTATTATGTCGTTTTCTTATTTTTCCTTAGACTCTGATATATAGATACATTGAGGATAAATTCTTAGAAGTTTGTGACTTATTTCTACCGGGTTTTGGGAGTTGTAATTATGTGAATTTGAAGATTATTTATTTCAGATTTCTATTGTCATTCTACATTGATAGGCTTACCTAGTCTTAGAGACTAGGTGCCATCACGACATCCTACAGAGGGAATTTGGGGTCGTGACAAATGCCCTCGACACTGCACCAGGTGCTAAAATTCCCAACACCCAGCGGAGTCAAACAGTTTATGGGGAATAACCGGCCGCCAAGTAAATGTTCACGGTCAATGAAGTGATCCCAGTATCCACAATCTGAACATCAGAGAATTCGAACCAGATGGTCAAAAACGAGGCCAAATACCAATCACGGATACCAGCCTCGACAGAATCGGAGGAATGAGGGACAGACGAGGACGATGACTATGGGGTCCCCAGATCTTTCAAAGCCCCCGATGACTCTGACGCTACAAAATCAACGATCGAGGAACTAGAACAAGTCGTATTGAGTGAACACTTGCCCGATCGAAAGGTATACCTGGGCACGGGGTTAAGCCCCGAACTCAGGAAAACTCTCATTCAATTTCTTATAGCTAATGGACATTGTTTCGCTTGGCCCTGCCTTGATATGACAGGGATCCCGCCGGAGATAACTAATCACAAACTAAACATGGACCCGAAGTTCCATCCGGTCAAGCAGAAGAGGAGATCCCCGTCCGAGGTCAAACATGCTTTCATCAAGGACGGGGTATCTAAACTCCTTAAAATAGGGTCCATTCGGGAGGTTAAATACCCGGATTGGTTAGCAAATGTAGTAGTAGTTCCCTAAAAAAGGGAACAAATTAAGAATGTGTGTAGACTATAAGGAATGGATAAGGCATGTCCCAATGACTCTTTCACTTTGCCCAACATCGATCGCATGATCGACGCCACGGCGAACCACGAGATCCTTAGTTTTCTCGATGCCTACTCCGGGTATAACCAAATACGGATGAACTCGACTGATCAGGAAAAAACCTCATTCATCACTAAATAAGGCACATACTGCTATAACGTGATGCCATTCGAGTTAAAAAACGCAGGTTCCACTTACCAACGCCTAGTAAACCGGATGTTTGAGGAACAAATAGGAACATCAATGGAGGTTTATATTGACAATATGTTGGTTAAGTCTTTGCGAGCAGAGGACCATTTAAAACATTTGCAGGAAACCTTCAGCATGTTGAATAAATACAATATGAAGCTGAACCAGGAGAAATGTGCGTTTGGAGTTGGGTCAGGTAAATTCCTCGGATTCATGGTATCCAACGGGGGAATAGAGATCAACCGCGACAAGATCAAAGCCATCGAGATATCACGGTTATGGACAACGTGAAGGCCGTGCAAAAAATTAAACGGGCGCATAGCCGCCCTGGGGCAATTCATCTCGAGGTCCTCCGACAAAAGTCACCGGTTCTTCACACTATTGAATAAGAAGAATAACTTCTCATGGACCCCGGAGTGCCAACGGGCCTTAGAGGAACTCAAGCGGTATCTATCGAGCCCACCGCTGCTTCACACGCCGAAGACAGATGAACAACTATACTTGTAATTGGCAGTATCAGAGATAGCAGTAAATGGAGTCCTGGTTCGGGAAGAGCAAGGTACGCAATTTCTAATTTACTATGTTAGCAGGACCCTAGGTGTGGCCGAAACTAGGTACCCTCACCTAGAAAAATGGGGGCTCGCTTTGCTAAGCACCTTTAGAAAGCTAAAAACATACTTCCAGTGTCACCCCATATGTGTCGTGACTACTTACTCGTTGAGGAATGTTATGCATAAGCCCGAACTCTCTGACCGGTTGGCCAAATGGGTCGTGGAAATCAGTGGGTATGTTATTGAATATCGACCCCGAACCGCCATTAAATCTCAAATTTTGGCAGACTTTATGGCCGACTTTACACCGGCCCTAATACCCTAGGTCAAAAGAGAGTTATTAATCAACTCAGGGACCTCCTCGGGGATCTGAACCCTCTCTACGGACGACGCCTCGAACGCAAAAAGGGTCCGGACTTGGCATTGTATTGAATCCACCAACAGGTAATGTAGTTATACAATCTATTAGGACTGTGAAATTGACTAACAACGAGGCCGAATATGAGTCCATGATTGCAGGTCTCGAACTAGACAAAAGCTTGGGGGCAAAGGTGATCGAAGCCAAGTACGACTCCCTCCTCGTGGTGAACCAAGTTAATCGGATGTTCGAGGTCAGAGAAGAATAAATGCAAAGGTACCTGGACAAGTTGCAGGTAACATTACATCTATTCAAAGAATGGACTTTGCAACACGTACCTCAAGATCAAAATAGTGAGGCAGATGCCCTTGCTAACTTAGGATCATCGGTCGAGGACGACGAGTTTAACTCGGGGGCAGTCATACAAGTTATGAGGTCGGTAGTGGAAGAAGGTCATGGCGAGATTAACTCAACGAGCCTAACTTGGGACTGGAGAAATAAATATATAGAATATCTTAAGACCAGAAAACTTCCCTCGGATATAAAAGAATCGAGGGCCTTGCGCACAAAGGCAACCCGGTTTAGCCTGTCCGAAGACGGAACACTATTCAGAAGAACATTCGATAGCCCACTCGCGATATGTCTAGGACTAGGGGATACCGAGTACGTTTTGAGAGAAATCCACGAAGGCACCTGGGGAAATCATTCAGGTGCCGAATCATTGGTTCGAAAAGTGATCAGAGCCGGCTACTACAGGATCGATATGGAGAAAGACACGAAGGAGTTCGTACGAAAATGTGATGAATGTCAAAGACACGCTCCGATGATTCATCAGCCCGGGGAGCTGCTGCATTCAGTTTTGTCACCATGGCAGTTCATGAAGTGGGGAATGAATATCGTTGGCCGCCTTCCATGGGCACCCGGTAAGGCTCAATTTATATTGTTTATGATTGTTTATATTTCTAAGTAGGTGGAAGCCCAGGCATACGAAAAGGTTAAGGAGAAAGAAGTCATCGGTTTCATTTGGGACCACATCATATGCAGTTCGGAATGCCGGCCAAGATCGTATGCGACAATGTGAAACAATCCATCGGCAGCAAAGTAAGCAAATTTCTCGAAGATCATAAGATCAAAAGGATCCTATCAACACCCTACCACTCTAGTGGAAATGGACAAGCAGAATCTACCAACAAAATCGTACTCCAAAACCTCAAAAAAGGTTGACCGACACCAAAGGAAAATGGAAGGAAATCCTACCTGAAGTCCTATGGGCATACCGTACGACCTCGAAGTCCAGTACCAAGGCCACCCCATTCTTACTGGTTTACGATGCCAAAACTCTAATACCGGTCAAAGTCAGAGAATCGAGTCTCAGGTTTTGATATGCAACCAAGAAATCAAACAACGACACGAGCCTAGATCTATTAGATGAAAGGCGCAAAGCAGCCCTTGTCCGGTTAGCCGCCCAAAAATCGTGGATTGAGAGATATTACAATCGAAGGGCTAACCTTTGACATTTCAATACCAGGGACTTGGTGCTAAGGAAGGTCATGCTAAATACCCGGAACCTGAACGAAGGGCAGTTGAGACCAAACTGGGAAGGCCCTTATCAAATTATCGAGATCACCGGTAAAGGATCGTACAAACTTGGAACAATGAATGGTGAACAACTACCAAACAACTGGAACATAGTTCACTTGAAGCGATACTACTGCTAAGGTACGACCTCATTTATTTCCTTACATTTATTTGCACTCTGAACTAACACTTGCAGGCAATCATCAAAGAATGACACAATCTTTAGGCCTGAAAGCCTGCGTAGCACTCTTTCTCCCTTGAACCGGTTTTATCCCAAATGGGTTTTCCGACAAGGTTTTTAATGAGGCAACAGTAAAATCGTGCTAACTTAGAATTGAAGGTTGGTTATAAACCGGTATCGAAGATCACAACATCAGTATTCGAGGCCTCTCTACGATCAGCCCCGAACACTGGGGGGCATTTTCCTCGGATAACGGCTTTAGCAAGGAAAGAAACTTTATGATAGAATGGTCTAGGCTCGATCGATAGGATTTACTGTAAGGGCCAAACGATCAAATGAACCATACCCTCATAGACTGCTCGAGCCCTGGCACAAAATTTCTACACATGTGTAACTATTACGCATAAGAATAAAAAGAAGTTTCTACATTGCGGATAAATATCTTGTCCCTTAAGAATTTCTCTTTTTTCTTTCCTCTTAAGGAATTTCCTACATTCGATCCCCTAAAGGTATCGAGCCCAAGGGCCACCTTTATCCGTGTTCAAACGACCACTGCCAATCGGGGACTTCCGTCCAAAAACAAACTCGGACGGCTCGGGCTATCGGAGCCCGGGGGCACAAGACCTATTAGGCAACACCCGAACCTTAAAGGCTACGGCCATCCCCATTCGGGGACAGTTATCTTAGGCAAGCCCGGATAACTCGAGGTGACAAGCCCACCGGGCAACACCGTTACGGCCATATTAAAATGGCTCGGAGATGTCCGTGACCCGTAATAAAAAATAAGGCCTTAAAATATTTTCTAAACCAGTTCTAAAGGCTACCCTCAGCAAACTATAATCTAAAACGTTATAAGTACCTTGGGGAAAAATTCCGGTCATATCGAACCCCCACGATGCCTTAGACAAAATAATGTCAAAGGCAAGGCCTGTTCGAACCTCCGAACATGACCTAACTAGTTCGTGCTAAGGCATTTCGATCTTTGCAAATATAAATAATAAATCAAAGTACACATCAAAACTCACAGATTTTTGAAGGGAAGAACAAGCCTTATATTATATATACAGTCTTTACAAAGGTCAAATGGTCTTGACAAAAAGTACAAAAGTACACAAGTACAAAAATACAAAAAAATGTACAAGGCACTTAAACGGCCTGGTCTTTGCCGGAGCCCGCCTCGTCGCCGGGGACTTCGGAGTCTCCTTCACCCTCGGATTCGCTCGAACCCTCTAATTCCTCCTCGGGATAAGCCAATCTATTGGCCTCAGCTTTGAGCCCCTTAGCACTCTCGATTTCGGCTGTTACGTCGAAACCCCGAGCATGAGTCTCCTCGAGGGCCTCCCTTCAGGATTGCTGCCGCATGCTTGACAATATCTCTTGTTCGGACCTGGTCCACTTTGGCATCGGCTTTATATTGGACCAACATTTTGTCGACATCGGCTTTAACAATAATGACCACCGACTTGGTCATTTCCAGCTCCTTGGTAAGATTTCCTCGATCAGAAACGGCTACACTTAACTGAGACTGGAGCTTTTCATCCCTTTTGGCCTGCACCTCGGCCTTTTCTTTTGCCGCTCGAAGCTGGGCCTCAGCTGAAGCCAACTGTGCCCGAGCAGTCTCCTTTTTCGAGGCCAATCGGTCCATCTTGCCCCTCAATTCATCGGTCTCGCCCTTGACATAGTCTATCTCAGCTCGCAGTTGATCGATCCGGTTGATTTTTTGTTGGACCTACGGATTCCTACCGTTAGTCACCGAGCCCAACTCATCATCACTAACCTCAAATATTTTTACCTGCTCGACAAAATCGGCATACTCCTTCCGAGCCATCTACAGCTCGGCTTGAAGGCTCTTAGCCTCCCCCTCACGCTGCTCGCTGAGAAGTTTGTAAGAATCTCTCTTCTTAGTGAGCCCTCGGACCTCAGCCTCAAGCTAGTTTAGCTCGTCCCGATATCGAAGAAAGGTCTCATGATGAAGTATCGAGGCCTCCAGACACAAAGAAAAATGTTAAGATTATCTACAAATTAGTCTAAGTATGAACTGAAATCATCAAAAGATATTTGAAATTACCTAGTTTAGCGCATGTTGTGCTTCATTAAATAGACAGGGCGCGTCTACCTCATTCATATGAGCTTGGTCCTCCTCGGTCACCAAGCGTCGAAGATAGATGGCCACCCTTATGGGGGCGGAAAGATCCGGGCATCCTCCGGAACGGAGATGACGATCGACCGCTCCCGGTCGGGATCCACACTCAGAGATGGAAACCGGTTGACCAGCTTCGGGCTTGAAGAAGGCCTACTTGTTCTCGAAGATGGACTTTTCTTCGGCACTCCAAGTCACCCAACCTGGTGACGTCCTCTGTGGCGGTAGAATCCACGCCATAAAAACAAATACGGAAGGGGTCGTCCGCTCCGAGGACCTCCTCGTTGGGACATTCCTTCACTATCTGAGCCTCATTAAACATGGACTCAGTGAACGAGGGAGACTCGGTGATGTCGATCACACTGTGTGCTTACTTTAGGGCATCGCCCACATCCCGAGAAGCTTCGGTCATGGCCTCCTCGTATGCCTCCCTAACATGAGGCGGATCGACCTCATCTCTCTCCAGTTCAGATGCCCCTTGCCCTTCGAATCGTGACGATACTCGGGCCACCAGGTTGAAGTCTTCTTCTTCTTGTTCTTCGGATTCACCCCCCAGCCGATAGAGAGAATCCGAAGATGGTGCTCGAGCGCTGGTGCTTTCTTTGGATTTACGTACCAGCCTTCTCCTTGGCCTCTTCTTCTTCTCCGAGCTCGGAGAACTCGAAGCTCTTTTTCTTTTCTTCTCTTCACCCTGTCTCGGAACAGGGGACTCGGTGGGGAAATCATCGCTACCAGATGGGCCCCTCATTTTGACATCCTTGGATAAACCTGCAAAAGGAAATAAAACGAGTGAGGACTTAATGGTGCAAAAGGGAAACCAAATATTACTCATGAAAGAGATCTCACCGTGTAAACGGGCCTCCCATCAGCCATTTGAAAGCTCGCACCACGAACGCTCGGAATAAGGCCTTTCTAATACGATACCCTCGACCCACTCCTTGAGTAGAGGAACTACATTCGGGACCCGAGCAACAGCTGCACCACCACAGAACACCGATAAAAAGGAAGGGAGAAAACGATAAATTGAATTTTGGAAGCAAAATTATACTTACGCGTCATGTTCCACTTCTCAGGGAATGATATGTGCTTAGCCGAGATCAAGTCCGAGGTATTTGCTCGGACGAAACGGCCTAGCCAACCTCGATCCCTATCTTCATCGATACTCGAGAACACAGCTTTACTAGCCCGGCGGGCGAGCTTGATTAGTCCCCGGTAGAGTCGGGGACTGTATAAACACATGAGGTGGTCGATTGTGAAAGGACACCCTTTGATCTTGCTTACAAAGAAATGGAGGATGATTACGATCCTCGAGAAAGAAGGGTGAATTTGACCGAGGGTTACCTAGTATTTATTTCAAAAGTCGATGATAACCGGGTCCAAGGGGCCCAGCGTGAAGGGATACGTATAAACAGTTAAAAATCCCTCGACATGGGTGGTGATGGATTCGTCAGATTCGAGAACCACCACATGTTTGTCAACCCAGTTACAATCATTTTTTGACTTCGGAGAGAATATCCTCGGTGATCGAGCATATGTACCTCGAGACCTCCTCGCACCGACTTGGTACGGAGGAGGACTTTTCGACCTTAAAATCAGTATTGACCGGGCATCCCCCCCTCGGGATGAATATTTTCAGAGGAGGTTCCGGTGCTGGTTCCTCGACAACAGTACGCGAAACGGTCTCTTCGATAGCCGGTCGCATGGTCGAAGGAGTTTCTTTTTTGGGGAACAGTTTTTGAAGTCTTCGCCATTTCTTTGAAAATGAAGGAAAAGGAGGGAAAAAGGGAGTTAAAAGAGTACACTTGATGGTTTGGGATGAAGACGGAACATAGGTTCTTATAAAAAGATGTCAAATATAAGTGCCTGAAAATATTAAGATTGCTAAGGTACGAGGGCAGAAGCTTTGAATGTAAAGTTTGAATGAGCAAATGAGGGGGTATTTATAGTTTTTCAACGACGATTCGCATCCAGGAGTGGCCGACCAGCAACTGACAAATATTTAATGCCATTAAGACTTGAGTGACGAGACGTTTCGATTGTTTTGTCGTTTCTATCGTGTGGTGTCGAAGAAAGAATCGTAAGGTCATGTCGTTTCTCGTCGTGTACTCTCCAAATAATGAGGGTACTATCTGTATACGGTCGAAATCGAGTTCGCCTACGACATGAAAGGACAGGCTCGGAACATGACAATGCAAGACTGAAGATCGGGCCCAAGTCACACTGGGCTAGAACCCGGGGTCAGAACACCTGCCTTCGAGAACATTGAGTCCGAGACCCCGGAGTCGACCCTAGCCCCGAACGAGCTCGGAGAAACATTGTTAGCATAATCAACGGAAGACCGAAATATCCGTAACCGGACAGATGTTGCGGCGAGAATCTCGGTGCATATCAGTAAGGAACCGGCAATCAATAAATCAAGGTTTTTTTTTACCTTTTATAGAATTGTACCCAAAGTAGGACTCTTATACTATATAAAGGGTGGTTTGATAATTCATTCAACACATTGTAACACGCATTCCAAAGCAATATATCATTATTATTTTTCTTTAAACTCTTGTTCTTCCGTATCTTGACACCGATCGAAGCGTATCTGGCTCGAGGGTAATTAACCTCCCAAGGCTAAGATCGTCCAATTCGTGTGGTTTGCATTTACTTCATCACTATTTATTTCAATTGCAATCTAATTTATCATTTTGTGTCATGTTAGTCCACGTATCCTTAAAACCACTTACAAATTCAATTGTTATCTGATTTTGAGGGTAAACAAAAAATTTAGAAAGTATTTTTCTATAAAATATATTTAGACTAATAATTAGAACAAAGCTGGTAAAACACATAAATTATTTTAACAAGAAACGTATGACAAACCTTTACGTGTAACTTTGTTTTGAACACAGAGGATTTTGTTAGGAGATTCGACCTCACATTTAAAACATTCGATGTTAGCAGTGTAGTTGATTATGATACATCTGCTAAATGCCAACATATGCTTATTTAAAAGTTTATTCTAACATTAGTAGTATTGTATATATCGCAGCGGACAAGTTTCTAATATGTTTTTAAATAAATTGGGTTAAATGCTTATATTGATCAATAGCAAGAAAATTAATAAAGGATGACTATTATTGCACAAATATTGTATATATTGCAGCGGACAAGTTTCTAATATGTTTTTAAATAAATTGGGTTAAATGTTTATATTGATCAATAACAAGAAAATTAATAAAGGATGACTATTATTGCACAAATATTGTATATATTGCAGCGGACAAGTTTCTAATATGTTTTTAAATAAATTGGATTAAATATTTATATTGATCAATAACAAAGAAAATTAATAAAGGATGACTATTATTGCACAAATATTGTATATATTGCAGCGGACAAGTTTCTAATATGTTTTTAAATAAATTGGATTAAATATTTATATTGATCAATAACAAAGAAAATTAATAAAGGATGACTATTATTGCACAAATATTGTATATATTGCAGCGGACAAGTTTCTAATATGTTTTTAAATAAATTGGGGTAAATGATTATATTGATCAATAGCAAGAAAATTAATAAAGGATGACTATTATTGCACAAATATTGTATATATTGCAGCGGACAAGTTTCTAATATGTTTTTAAATAAATTGGATTAAATATTTATATTGATCAATAACAAAGAAAATTAATAAAGGATGACTATTATTGCACTATATTACTACTACTTAATAGGAGGGAATACATCCACCTCAAGGTCAACAAGCATACCTGTCATAAATAAGGGTAATTTTATAATTTTGACAAAACAGAATAATACGATTGGCTAGAAACGAATCTTGTTGTAGCTGCTATATTAAATCTTTAACACTTTAACGAAATTGTCCCTTATTTATCTCATCGACCAATAGCACATTCTTTTTACAATTGATGTCGGCTTATCCATGTTCCTTTTTACAAAAGGAGTATTGCTGACTGCTAATTATAGTTTTTCTTTTTCTTCCTTCTAAAAGTTAAATATAGTTTATTATATTAACAGTATAATTTTGTTTTGCCGCATTACTACATTGATCTTATTTAATTCTTGTAGTTATTTCTATGCCTAACTTTAGTTTTAGTTTTAATTTTAATTACATAACATTTAAAAAACTTATTGTTGGCATTTGGATCTAAAAGTTAAATATAGTGTAATATGTTAGCAGTATAATTTATTTATACATTGTTTTGCCGCATTACTACATCGATAATCTTATTTAATTTTGTAGCTATTTCTATGCCAACTTTAGATTTTAATTTTAATTACATAACATAAAAAACGTAACTTACTGCTAGCATTTGGATAATATTTGATTAAAGTTGAAAAATTAGATCAATTGAAGTTGAAAAAATATATATTTGAAAGTTAAAGTTATGTTTGGATATGAATTTTACTTGTAAAGAAGAAGTTACATTATGAGTGAAATTTTTTATTTTAGTAGAAATACTCCTCAAAAAAAGTTTAACATAATGCTTCGCTTCTATCTCCATCGTACTGAGCTAAACATTGCTTGTTCAAACTTTATGTAATTCTCCGAGATATTAATGTTTTATATTATTTTCTGTAGAAAAAGTATTAAACAATTGTACTTATTGTTGACATTTGGACAAAATTTATATCACAATATTAGATAAATATAGAGTTTAAAATTTAATTTGCCTGCAATTTAAAATAATTATATAGTTTGACCTTTTTCTTCGCACGTGTAATTGCTTAGTTAATATAAAATTAAGCATAATTAAAATTAAGGAAGGAGCTTATAATTCAAACATGAGTTCATCTCCATTGAGGGAAAATCATTTTTGTTCAATTTGAATAGTGATATTTCAACTCATGTGATCTAAGGGAATAATTTTAAAGAGACAAACACTTTATATATAAGTAACAGTTCAAAGATTTATGACAAGGTGGGTTGCTCTGATGGTAAGCACCCTCCACTTCCAGCCAAGAGGTTGTGAGTTCGAGTCACCCCAAGAGCAAGGTGGGGAGTTCTTGGAGGGAAAGATGCCGAGGGTCTATTGGAAACAGCCTCTCTACCCCATGGTAGGGGTAAGGTCTGCGTACACACTACCCTCCCCAGACCCCACTAGTGGGATTATACTGGGATGTTGTTGTTGTTGTTGTTGTTGTTGTTGTTGTTGTTGTAACAGCTCAAAGATTAAACAACAACCAAATCAACCATGTATGAAAATGTATTCCAAATATTTTAAAATAAATTTTTTGGTAATGAAAAATAGAAAGGGGTATAGCTTGTTAGTTTTGCTTATGAAGACCTATGAAGAGATTTAAACATTGAAGTGCTTGATTTCGTTAATGCCATTGCCATTGTCAAATACTTAGGGTCTTTGATTGAATATATAGATGCAAAGTCGCAAACCACTATTAATAATATAAGCGTGTTCGAATTATAGATTGACGTAGACATATATATAAAGAAAAAGGTGCTTCACAAATGAAAATCCAATGTAATTACTTTTTCAAAAATATCGGGAAAAAAATGATAACAAAGGCCATTTTAATGATATTGAATTTCTCTACCAATAAAAAAAAATACTTTTCGATCAGACACTTTGAGGATCAACATAAAGTTTACACTTTTAAAAATGAATTTCTAATCACAAGAAGACACAAAAGGTGAAAAATAACTAGAAGAATCTCATGATCAAATGTTGAAAAGAAGAATTCTCAACGAATTTATAAAGGACTCAAAACAAAAGTGGTAAAATAAAAAGGATAATTTTGTAGTAATTCTTGGGTTGTCGCCCCAATCTAGCTATTTTTTTTATTTTAACTATGCATTTTCCTTTGAACAATTATATCTTTTATTTGAATTATTATATGAAAATTGAAGCTTTCTATGATGTTAAAATTTGTATTGTAAGAATATGTAAGTTTGATAGAAATTAGTCATGCTATTTAACGTAACCTGATCATGAAATAAGTTCCTTTTAAATTTTATTTTCTAGATAATAATTTGGGACTAGCAATAACATTATATATATACTGTTTAGCCGATGTTATTGGGCCCGTGCGCACCACCGAGTATCCTACTACTAGTTTGTTCTTAGAAGGAAAGACGAATGGTAAAAAGGAAATAAAACAAACGGTTTACTTTTCTTGTGTTGATCATTTAAGATTTACACACATATTCAACACAAATGAATGATATGTAATGGTATCTTTACCTTAACTTTTACTCAATTACCAAAAAAAGAAAGTAATTAATTACTACTATGTCTTAGCTAGAGGCATCTTTTGTCTTTTTCAAGGAAAATGTGACTATTTTTGCTGTTGAATTTAATAATTATTTTTGTTCTCCAAAATATTGTTCAATACAAATAAAATATGTTTCAATTAATGATATGATTTATTTTCTATTTCGAAAGGGATCCCTTTGTTTCTCAAAATTCCAATTCAAATTCATTAAGTTTAACCTTTGATATAATGTTTTCTTTATTAAGCTAATTTTTGACTAGTACTTTACTAATTCTTCCCATTATCACTAATATAGCAAATAAAATAAATATTTAAACTTTATATGCAATGAGACATTATCATATAAATAAAATTTAAAAAGTAATATTATAAGTTGAAATCTTAAAACTTCCTTCAATTAGAGAACCGACAATGAATACCACATATCGTTTTATACAACTTTAAAAAATTTAAATCAATTAAATTACTCAAAAATTTTAAACTTTGTTATGATATTTTCAGTATCAGACTTTTCAATCATCACCGTACTAATTTCTTCGAGCTGTCACTAATATACTTCCTTGGTCCTTTTTCATTTGTTGCCTTAGCCAAAAAAACAAAAAAAGTGGTCTAAAATATTTACCACTTTATTAAATTAAGAAAACATTAACTACTTTTTTCTTCTTCAATTCAATTTTTGCTTTTTTTCTTGTCAATGTTTCTTTTTCCGTGGCTTCTCTACTACTATATTTCTTTTTCAAAACTGTCGAGATTATGCTATATCCGAGGGTGTATCGGAAACAACTTCTCTACCTACACAAAATAGAGATAAGGTTTACGTACACACTAATTTTACCAAACCTCACTTGCGAGATTACACTAGTTATTACTACCTCAAGTGGACATATAGTTATTAGTTACTCATTTAAGGAAGATTACTAGTAAGACTATGATCATTAATTACTCATTTAAAGTAGAGATAAGAGTAATCTAGTCAGATACATTTTATGATTAATAAATGTGTAAAGAATCTTAAACGACATATAAAAATGACCATTAAATATTTAACATAATTAATATTCAAAGTAAATATTTTAAAATGTGCTATCAAATACCGTCGCATAAATAGAGACGAAAGAATATTTCTAGTTAGAATCTAACTATTTCGGAAATGGACATGTGAAAAAAAAAGAAGAAGACAGCTGAAGTTGAACTGACAAAACGCGGGCCTTACGCTTAACAAAACTTTCCCTATTCAGTATTCACATTTGGATTCCTCCTATATCTAAAGTCCAAACCAAATTAGGAAATTGTTTTTTTTAAAATCATTATTTTAATTATTTTATTATTATAATTATAAAAAGAAAGTCATAAAACACCACCTCATCCCCCATTCAACACAAATTCCCCCAAAAACATCACGAGAAAAAACACATACTCATTAATTAAATAAAAAGGGCAAAAAAAGTGGCCAAATCAGAAGTCGCGTATTTTGAAACCTCTACGAACCTTCTTTGCCAGAAGAAATATCCAATCGTAGATTTATCTTCTCACACACACACACACACACACACACACACAGAGTTGGTGTGGTGAAAATTTTGTGATCCTTTTGGGTTGATGAAACGACAGCGTATTGGAATCTTAGAGGACTCGTGAATTTCTAGGCTTTTTTTGTTGTTGCTGGATTAGGGTTTTTTTATTTTTATTTGAATGATTGATTGATTGGATTTGGTGAGAATTTTAGATTTTAGTGATATTTTTGCGATGATGATGGCGGACCAGTCATCGCAATATTCGTTACCATCGGATGATTTGTCGGTCGAATTTGGGATGAATTTTGATGAGCTAAGCATGGATATTGACGATATATGGCGAATTATTGACGAGGACCCCGATCCTTCTCTGCCGGTAAATTTTCAATGAATTCTTTGTATGCATTGACAGTCTAAAAAATCTTTACACAATCAAGTCTTGGTAATCTGGTAAAGACGGTAATCAATTGGCTAGTACAGGTTAAATTTCACCGATAGTATGAAAAAATCTTTATGCTGTCAGTATATATAAGTTAATTTTTTTTTTTTGTAAATCAGGGTTTTACTGTGAATTGAGCATGATCGCTTAGTAATAATTTTCTTAGTGGGTAATTCTCGATTCAGTAGGAACTGGACATGCACCTCTTAATTTTTTTTTTGGTGTTTGTGTGTGTATATATGAATAAGATTATTGTATAGGGGTTCAAAATTTGGGTTTGATTTGGATTTAAATTTAAGTTATATACACTTACAGTCTAATGAATGTTACTTGCCATTTATGTTAGACTAATGAGCAATGCTTATTGACTAAAGTTGCCTGCAATTATTTTTAAGTGACCTAATTGTGTAAATAATTTTTACGCTGTCAGCGCATGGAACTTAAACTCTCTAGATTTTGCTTTGAAAGAAAATTTTGTAAGAATTAAATGAATAATTGAGTGTTTCCTTTTAGTAGTTTAATGTTTAAGCTTTTAGATGAGATGATTGTACAATTTAGATATTTTCCATTTAAGTTGGATACATTTGTTGATCTTTATTATTACGTTCTCTATTACGCCTGACACTCCTTTTTATTCCTTTTTTGTTTGCTCCGAAAAGAATAACATCTTTCTCTATTTGGAAACTATCTTAAGATTTGCGTCTCCATTTATGCTTAATGACATGACTTGTTTGGTCTCACTTGATATAAAAGCTCATTCATTTACTAAGAGAGAGAAAGTGTAAAGGCATGTGGAATTCACAACTGACTCATTTAATTATTGGCAGTACGGGATAAATTGGTACTTTGCATATATTTAGTTTATGTGTCAAAAGTCTTCCCTTTATTTATCTAACTCAGTGCTTAGTCAAGCACCTTCACATAAAATGGAACAGAGTGAGTACGTCATAATGTTGTCAGTTCCAATCATTTTTTTCATATGGGAGAGTTTAGCTAAACTGTTCGATCTTGCCGTGTCGCATTAGGTTGCTGGATAGAGGTCTAGTAAAATTGGCTTTACTTCCCGTGAAATAGAAAATATATTATATAACCTCAATAGATAATCATTGAACTGAAAGAATATTTATATGTTTGTAATGGAATATCATATACCTGCCTCACATTATAAGATAATTTTAGAAGAAATAGAAAATTCAACATCTCGAATAAAGAATAATCTCGTGAAAAGACTTTCAAATAAAAGAATTTAGCACTTTTTGATGTGAACAGCGAAATGTCAGTTTTTATCTTGCAAATTTCAGCTAGTGTCATCTTGAAAAAAAATCTAATTGCACCTTATTTTCATTATATCTTGCTGCGTAGGATCATGACTCATGAGCTTGCGAGTTGTTGTAATTAACTAGATTCTGTAGTTACTGGAGATGCATGGCTATGGAGGTGACCCTTGTTCTTTTTGTTGTGTCGTTCAAGGTAGCATGGTGGTAACATGAAAACTGTAAATGTCAAAACACTTATGACTATGCTAGTTGAAGGCCCATACAACAACAACAACCCAGTATAATCCCACTAGTGGGGTCTGGGGAGGGTAGTGTGTACGCAGACCTTACCCCTACCCTGGGGTAGAGAGGCTGTTTCCAAATGACCCTCGGCATCCTTCCCTCCAAGAACTCCCCACCTTGCTCTTGGGGTGACTCGAACTCACAACCTCTTGGTTGGAAGTGGAGGGTGCTTACCATCAGAGCAACCCACCTTATGACTATGCTAGTTGAAGGCCCATACAACAACAACAACCCAGTATAATCCCACTAGTGGGGTCTGGGGAGGGTAGTGTGTACGCAGACCTTACCCCTACCCTGGGGTAGAGAGGCTGTTTCCAAATGACCCTCGGCATCCTTCCCTCCAAGAACTCCCCACCTTGCTCTTGGGGTGACTCGAACTCACAACCTCTTGGTTGGAAGTGGAGGGTGCTTACCATCAGAGCAACCCACCTTATGACTATGCTAGTTGAAGGCCCATACAACAACAACAACCCAGTATAATCCCACTAGTGGGGTCTGGGGAGGGTAGTGTGTACGCAGACCTTACCCCTACCCTGGGGTAGAGAGGCTGTTTCCAAATGACCCTCGGCATCCTTCCCTCCAAGAACTCCCCACCTTGCTCTTGGGGTGACTCGAACTCACAACCTCTTGGTTGGAAGTGGAGGGTGCTTACCATCAGAGCAACCCACCTTATGACTATGCTAGTTGAAGGCCCATACAACAACAACAACCCAGTATAATCCCACTAGTGGGGTCTGGGGAGGGTAGTGTGTACGCAGACCTTACCCCTACCCTGGGGTAGAGAGGCTGTTTCCAAATGACCCTCGGCATCCTTCCCTCCAAGAACTCCCCACCTTGCTCTTGGGGTGACTCGAACTCACAACCTCTTGGTTGGAAGTGGAGGGTGCTTACCATCAGAGCAACCCACCTTATGACTATGCTAGTTGAAGGCCCATACAACAACAACAACCCAGTATAATCCCACTAGTGGGGTCTGGGGAGGGTAGTGTGTACGCAGACCTTACCCCTACCCTGGGGTAGAGAGGCTGTTTCCAAATGACCCTCGGCATCCTTCCCTCCAAGAACTCCCCACCTTGCTCTTGGGGTGACTCGAACTCACAACCTCTTGGTTGGAAGTGGAGGGTGCTTACCATCAGAGCAACCCACCTTATGACTATGCTAGTTGAAGGCCCATACAACAACAACAACCCAGTATAATCCCACTAGTGGGGTCTGGGGAGGGTAGTGTGTACGCAGACCTTACCCCTACCCTGGGGTAGAGAGGCTGTTTCCAAATGACCCTCGGCATCCTTCCCTCCAAGAACTCCCCACCTTGCTCTTGGGGTGACTCGAACTCACAACCTCTTGGTTGGAAGTGGAGGGTGCTTACCATCAGAGCAACCCACCTTATGACTATGCTAGTTGAAGGCCCATAACTATCAAATTTTTCAAGACCACATGTATTATAAGACTGCATATTTTCACACTTCTGTGATGCCTGATTGAATAGCTTCTTTTACTAATGGGCCTTTTAGCGACGCTCTGTAAAAAGAGAAAGGAAGAGAGAGACTCTTATTGAATTGAGTATTGACAATATACAAGAGGGACTTCTTCTACGGGAGTCTCTCTCTCTCTCTCTCTCTCTCTCTCTCTCTCTTTGGTTGGGATAAAATAGGGGTAGTAATCGTTTGTTACATACAATAATTTAAGTATTTTTTTAATTTTATTGTAGTACTTTTTATTTTATTATTATTATTATTATTATTATTATTATTATTGTTATTTTTATTTTCGATAATATTGGCATGAGATGAGTTTATATGGAGTACCATGGTCAGTGAGGATTCATACAGTCAACCCCAACTTGTTTGAGAATGAGGCCTAGTTGTTGTAAGTATATAATATTATAGAAGGGCCTATGTTATACCTTGAAGTATTCTTCTACTCAATCAATAAGTTTAGACATGTGAAAACCAGTTAACATGTAACTTCACTGAATCGAAACACTGTTAATATGTACTACAAGGTTGATAGTCATAGCAATGACCTGTATAATCAATATAACATTTCCCTATGTAACCACGGATAGCATGTGCTGACTCTGAGTCATAATTATAGATGCTTCTAATAAGGTACCTACCTCACGTTTTTTGCCAGTGGTCCTTAATTGACCTTTAGGATGAGATTACTTGCTCTTTGGGAAAACTGGGTCTATTGTGTGATTATTGCAAGAAATTAGTAATAGAAGACGTATCAATGAAATACAGAACTATTTTAGTTGATAGATTCAGACTCGGTATCTGTTTTCCCATTTTCAAGTCGAAACTTGTAACTGTTGAGTCTGATTGGGATTGGGATTGGGATTGGGATGGCTTATTGTGGATTTAACTAGGTTGGGTGAACTAAGAGCTGCTGAAGTAATTTGGTTAGCTGAATCTTGAAATATTAAGGATACTAACGTGTGATTTCTTTGAATACTAGGTAAAACCTTGCTGAATTTCTTTAACACATTATGACTGTTTGAAAAAATACTCGTAAGCTGTTAGATGCTGAGAAATTTAATACCAATGGTTGGTAATAATATGGTGAGAAGCATTAAGGATGTCTTGTGCCTTTTCCAGTATCTGTGGATGGGGTTCTTTTGAAGTATCTGTGGTACTTAAACAGACACATCACACTTACAAATTTTCATAAATAAAGGACATGTTGGTAGAAATAATTTATAGATGTGTTTGACTAAATTGAACAAATAGAAATACTAGATACACCTGAAGTCAGTGAATGTTTAGTAATACATAATAGAGATGTTTGGTACTATATTTTAGGAATGGGCTTGTCAAAATGAATAAATTTACTCATGGGATTACTATTATTTTTAGACATTACACCTTGTAAATTCGAATGGCTTGTTGATTAAGTACTGAGCAATCGGTTACATTATTGTGTCCAAGACCAAGAGGTGTTGGATGTAGACCCGTAAACTGTTTAAATTGTCCATTGGATGTAGATGGTTAAAATTGATGTGAGGTCAGTTATTCCGTTGTTACTAAGTTGCAGCCGAAAGAGTTGACAAAAAGCTTAATGAATGAAATTGAGCCATCAGCTTCACGAAGTAAAAACACAATATAGGTTAAGTAAAGAATATACTGCGAAGTGCTTTGCTTTCAATCTTCGGTCTGGAGATACATATTGTAGATCTGTCATTGGATCACGCGAACAGTTTGGTCTTACAATGCTTGCCCAGTTTGTCAATGATTTTAATATTCGGGTATCCTTTTGCAGAGTATGCCAGAGGTTTTTATGCCAAATGACATGGGACAAGGTTTGTTGGTTGCCAACTTGGATACTTATGGAATTTGATGTTGTTACTAACTTGGTGTGAGATTATGGTGCTTATTACTCATCTTGATATTGATATTTGATTCTTGATGTTTATGCTATTTTAAGTAGGTTATTCAGATTTGGAGAGAGCTTCATCTCCAGGGGGTCAATTTCTTGGACACATTGGAGTCTCCCCTTCTTCCAACTCAGAAGCTTCAGATTCTAGGACAGGTGTTTCAGATGGTTCATCTGATTCTGCAGGGAATTCAAATGTTGATGGTGGGAAGCTTGAGTTTCAATTAGGGATAGACTCTCCGGTACACAGTTTCTGTAGAAACCTGACTGAACGGAAGCCTGGTCAGGACAATGACCGGTCCACTCATAAGGATAATTTCTCTCGGTGTACTTCATCTAATGTCCAACAAGAAAGTAAGGAAACTCAACCTTCAGATGTCCACTAGTTGTGACACATGTAGCTTTGCTGTTAATACTGATCATATCAATGATTGATAGAATTTGGACCAGCTATACGATATGTGAAACTCATTAATACAACTGGTTCTCCAGAGCGAAAATCTTGCGCTGAATGTTTCTTGATCTTCTTTTTAGTCGGCATTTCTGTTATTCTCATCTTTGCTCTGAGGTCCTTTTCTGTTGTAAGTTTTATATTTATTCATTTTTGTTTCTAATCGCTTCGAAAAATGTCATTGACATTTTAGGGTTGCTGCTAAGCCAATCAACTACAGAGAACAAGTTGAGAACCTCAGAAACATTAGCTGCAGAAGAAACATCAAGCATTGAAGTAGCTGCATCTTCAAATGATGAACCCTACCCTGGGTTTAGTTTATGTCAGAGTTCTGATACTTTGCCCGAAAGTTGGGACAAGTTTCCACAAACTTCCCATGCAGATTCTTTCTCGAAGCCGGCTGCACTAAATAACCTTGATTTTGAAATGCTGTCTCACAATGATAAGATGCTAAATATAATGGACGAACAATTTGACCATACAACTGGGATTGCAGACTCAGATACACTGGCATATGAGAATTGGACAAGAGCAGGCGAAGGAGTTCAGCAGGCTCCTGAGTGTTATATGACTGCAAATTTTGGTGTTGGGGAGCTCAGTGCCTATCGTAGTGGTGGTATCCAAACATCATTAAATAATGGCATCTTGTCCTCCAGATTAAGAGACAGTAATAAGGTGCAAAAGGTGTTTCCTCAGCCTTTGCCTTTCAGTGGGTCAAGTTTCCTTATTCAAAACCACCAGTTACACAGAAGGAATGACAAAAATGAACTGATAGGTGGTGCTGATATACCTACAGTTTCTGGGCTCTCAAATTCATTTTTTCCTGCTCCTGCAACTGCCTTTTCAAGTAACAATTTTTTGGTTTATCCAAAGGTTGAAAATGATATACTTCAGTATGATAGGTCTTCTCATCACCTTGATAATTTCAAAGAAGCTTCTTTAGAAAAAACCATTATGGTTCCTCATGATCACCACGCTGATGTGAAGGGTAGAGAACTGCCTGTCTCATTGTCATCAACTTCAATGAAGCAGCAGTTCAGCTGTGCAATGTTAGGGCAAAAGCACAGTTCTTTAAAAGTTCCTGGTTCTCGTCTATCTACAACCACTCATCGAGGAGCTCAGCGAAGCTTGTTGCCTCAAAGAAGCCATAGTGAGGATGATGATGATCTGTGCATTCTCGAGGATATAAGTGCACCTGCAAAGGCAAATCCATGTGCTAATGGCAAGTCTCTTGTTGCTCTACAGCGTACTACAATTACTAACTCTTTTATTCCAGCTGAAGTGGGACAAATGAGGCCGAAGTCAAATGATGAGCTTGTTATTTATCGAGCTGCCTTGCAGGTGAGGACTTATAGCTGTCACTATTTCAATACACACCTGTTGCAATAACTGTGCTCTGAAATGTTGCCATGCTATTTTCGCTGTTTTAAAATTAATATTTATCTTTAACTGTTTCTCTGGTAATTATTCGCACCCACTTGAATGGTTTTTTTTCTTGTGTATCTTTATTGATAATAGTTTTGTTAGTTAAAAAGATGGGAGTTGAAATCCTTTAAGCATGTGCAATTCAAGGGATTAGTTGGATTCTTTACTTTTATGCTGTCCAATTTATTGTTTGCTGTGTATGTGGATGATCAATACAGAAAATTCCTTCCTGACTTTTGAAAGCTGTCTGTGTTTAAAGTTGTTGTTTGATGGAACACGATGACACTACGTTGGTGCCTTTTGTGCCCGTGAGAAAATATGCCTTGTTTTCACTTAAAGAAATAAATTCTGATTGGACTAAGGCTGTGGTACCTGTTGCAGGATCTCTCTCAGCCGAAATCAGAAGAAAATCCACCCGATGGTCTTTTGGCTGTTCCTCTATTGAGACACCAGGTTCAGCACTGTTTGCTGGTTTATGTTTATAGGAATTATAAGTTTCGATTTTCTAAGTGCAGCATGTACCTGAATTTATTCTTCAAGATGTGGAGATCATTAATATCGTACTGAGGGCGTCTACTTGAATTTTTGGTGCAATTGCCCGGGAATTGAGAGAATTAAATTTTACTAAAATAGTTTCGTTATCGCCAAAAGAAAGCTGCTGCTGACAAAATACATCAATGATATGTGAATTCTCTGAATTATTCTATTGGTTGAACATATTGTGTTGTCTGAAATTCTGTCGCTTATCTGAAGATATGATTAAAAATAGTTGCATTATAACTGATACTAAGCCAATAACTCCTTTCGCTGAAAACATCCTTGTGGATCTTTGTATATGCTTGTGTATTTTACTGCCCTAGATTATTGTTCGGGTGTTTCATTTTTCTTGATCTGCTTCTCTATCTGTTTTTTTTTTTTTCATTTATTCATATTATAGTTTATAGCAGGCTGTTTATTAGCAGGCTGTTTAGGTTCTCTATGCCTCTTCCTCCTCCTGAAGAAGAATTAACCAGGGAAAAACAAGAGATAAAATGTATTATATATTGAATTGGTGTGAGGAATTATCTGAATTATATCCGTTCAATTTACACGCAGCGCATTGCTTTATCATGGATGGTCAAGAAGGAAAAAACTGGTGTACCCTGTTGTGGTGGGATTCTTGCTGACGATCAGGTAACTTTTTGACACTTTAAACTTCTCAATGTTTTGTCTGTCTACATGAGAAAAGTTGCCTTCGAATTGGTCGCCCTTTTAGTAATCTTTTTTCTTTGGGTTGTTGTAGGGACTTGGAAAAACTGTATCAACAATTGCACTTATACTCAAAGAAAGGTCTCCATCTTCGAGAGTTTCTACAGCCATGGCCAGACAAACTAAAACGGAGACATTGAATTTGGACGATGATGATATTTCATCTGAGCTTGACAAGTCAAAGCTAGGTGCCTATTCTTATCAAGTCAATGATAATTCTAGCATAGGCGGTAAAACTTCTATGCATACAAAAGGGAGGCCTGCTGCGGGCACCCTTATCGTTTGTCCTACCAGTGTCCTTCGTCAGTGGTCTGAGGAGTTGCACAATAAGGTAACAAGCAAAGCAAATCTTTCTGTCCTAGTATACCATGGTAGCAATAGAACAAAGGACCCTATTGAACTGGCAAAGTACGATGTGGTGGTCACTACATATTCAATAGTAAGCATGGAAGTCCCTAAGCAGCCTCTTGTGGAAGATGATGATGAGACAGGAAAAGGAACTCATGAATCACCTTCTAGTAAAAAGAGAAAATCTCCTTCGAGCTCAAAGAAAAGTTCATCAAAGGCAAAAAAAGAAGTGGAGAAGGAATTGCTTGAAGCCACTGCGCGCCCTCTTGCAAGGGTGGGATGGTATAGGATTGTGCTGGATGAGGCTCAAAGCATCAAGAATTACAGAACCCAAGTAGCTAGGGCTTGTTGGGGTCTTCGTGCTAAACGTAGATGGTGTTTGTCAGGGACACCTATCCAAAACGCAGTTGATGACCTTTACAGTTACTTCAGGTTTCTCAAATATGACCCATATGCAGTGTATAAACAATTCTGCTCCACAATAAAGTTTCCAATCCAGAAACATCCAACAACTGGGTACAGAAAGCTGCAAGCAGTGCTTAAGACTGTTATGCTTCGTCGCACTAAAGGTGAATATAATAACTTCAGCATGTACTTTTCCTCTATAAGCTGTATACCATTTTAGACAGGCTTGCTCCTTATATGATATAATATGATTCACTTGTGGTTGCATCTTTTTTTGATGCCCAACCATTCATGTCTATTTCTCTTTCAATACTGATAAAGGGTAGAGGATCTGTGAGCACTCTTCTAGCTCTTCATTGCCCCAACCTTTCTTTTTATACTTCCCGCATCAGTATATTACATGATTCCAAGTAAAGTACTATATGATGCCCAAATTATGTTCTAAGTTACAACTTATCTGGAAAAAAGCACTTATGTGCTATAAGTTACAATTTCCTCCTCATCCTTCACTTTATTCTTAGTTTATCCTCAATTTATCACTTCTCTTTTCAGATGGTCTTTAGTGTCCCTCCAGTAAGGAAATTGGAGCTAAAATCTGACATCATGTGAGAGACACGTGATGTTCACTTGGGTAATTTTGCTTGAAATTTTTATTTTAAAATGAATATTTTTTTAAGGAAATAGAAGTAACCAGGAGAAAGAAAAAATGAAAAGAGGAGAAAAACTTGATCTTTCTGACTGAGAAACGAAAGAAAAAAAAAAAAGGAAAACGAAAGAAAAGTAAAAAGTAGAACATATGATTGCCACAAATCCAGGTCCTTTTCTCCCTGCAAGGCTCCTCCATGGCTTCAACCACCTCTATAGTCAATCCTGACTCCAACATCTACAGCAAGTCCTGCCCACTGTTTAGTCAACACCACCCCCTTGTGCCCCAACCTGGAACTCCCCTACCTGAGTTGAGCAATAAATATGCAACCTCCTCCGCCACCCTAACTTCAAAATCAAGAAACTTGCATCCGTCTTAACACCCACACAAGTTCTTAATCGAGAAAGCCCAAAGTGGTAGTAGGCAAGCAAAAAATGTAGAGGATATAGGAATTCCGGGAGTATCAGACCCACCATCACAGGTGCTGGGAGCCACTTGTAGATATTTGTTGAGTGGCTGCTGCTGTGGGGATTCAGGCAGGAGAGTAGGGGGGTAGGTGCGGGGGACACATGAAGAGGGAGAGGGTGGATAGGAAACAAA
>AWOL01S0004110.1:4061-19406 GCA_000715115.1 Nicotiana otophora | reverse complement strand
GGTGCGAGCCCAGGTTCCGCAGGTGCGGAAATACCTGGGCAGTGATTAAAACCGAAGGGCTTCACGCTTTTTTATCATTTTTGGCTTTGCAAACTCGGGTTGGGGCGATTTGTGAGAGCATTTTCGAGGCATTTATTGAGGTATGTTCCTTGTGCTTATTTTTGGTCAATAATCTTTCCTTGCCATGTATTTTCCCACCTAGTTAATGTGTATTTAAGGTGGAAATTGGAAATTGGAGACTAGGGATTGGGAGTTTGAATTGTGGATTGGAGGACCATTTGGTGTCGGAGTTTAGTAAATTTAATATGGTTAGACTCGTGAGTGAATGAGCTTTCTATTTTCGTGAATTTTGTCGGGTTTTGAGACGTGGGCCTCGGGGGCCAGGTTTGAGCCAATTTCGGGTTTTGGCCTAATTTTGTAGTTCTTCTTGTGGGATTCATTCCATTAGCGCATATTGATGGTATTGTACTGTTTTGAATAGATTCAGGGCATTTGGAGTCGGATACTCATGGCAAGAACTTGATATCAAGTTGATTTGAGCGGTTCGAGGTAAGTGGCTTGCCTAACCTTGTATTGGGGATTTTCCCCTTAGGATATCTTGATATTATTTGGTGTGTGGGCGCCGTGTACTTGAGGTGACGAGTATGTACACGGGCTATTATTACAAAAATCATGTTTAAACTTTTTAAATCATAAATTGCTTCTCTTATTAACTAAACTAATATGTTTAATTATGTAGTTTAGACTAGAAAAGCATGCTTACGTGTTTTAACTGGCTAATTGACATTCTGTGCGTCATGTTCAGTTAAGTCCTTATTTGCCTTATCTGTGTCCAGTATAAACTGTATAACTCGATGTCATACCTGTCATTTCATCTTGTGTTGCATATTTACTTTGGAACTACGGACGTATTCTGGGAGATCCCCCTGTACTGCATATTTACTTTGGGACTACGAACGTATTCCGGGAGATCCCCATGTACTGCATATTTACTTTGGGACTACGGATGCTTTTCGGGAGATCCCTCCGTACTGTATATTTACTTATGGACTACGGACGTATTCCGGGAGATCCCCCTATACTGCATATTTACTTTGGGACTACGGACGTATTNNCCCCAGCACTGCATATTTACTTTGGGACTACGGACGTATTCCGGGAGATCCCCCTGTACTGCATATTCATTTGAAACTACGGGACGGTATTCCGAGAGATTTCCCACTGTGTTTAACTTATTTTGAGCCGAGGGCTCCCTTAACTATTAAATTTTCGAGAATTTCTTTAATTGTGTTACCGAAAATTCTACTTATATCTTTTACTGTTTAATTTATTATATTTACTCTGGTAAGGCCTTGACCTGACCTCGTCACTACTCGACCGAGGTTAGGCTTGGCACTTACTGGGTACGATTGTGGTGTACTCATGCCCTTCCCTGCACATGTTTTCGTGTGCAGATCCAGGTGCGAGCTATCAGCCTCGGAAAAGTACGCGCTGCTCATTCTAGGAGACTTCAAGGTACCTCTGCTTGCGTCCGCAGATCTTCGGAGTCCCCTTCTACTCCCTCGTCTAGCGATTTTCCTTATTATCTTCAGACTTTTGTATAGAGCTACATTGATTATAGCAGCTTGTCACTTAGTTATATTCCGGGTCTTGAAAAATTATTTTGTATATGCCGAGTGGTACTACTCTTGGCTATTTAAAATATACTGTTTATCTTAAAAATATTGTGTTTTCTTTATATTTTCCGCAATATTAGGCTTACCTAGTCGTAAAGACTAGGTGCCATCACGACACCTTACGGAGGGTTAATTTGGGTCGTGACAAACACGAACTTGCTCGAGGCCTCAAATCACATCAAACAACAGCAAAACCATGAATCGCACCCCAATTCAAGCTTTATGAACTTTAAAACTTCAAACTTCTACATTCGACGCCAAAACCTATTAAATCAAATCCGATTAACCTCGTATTGTGCACACAAGTCATAATTGACATTACGGGCCTACTCCCACTTCCAGAATCGGGATCCGGCCTTGATATCAAAAAGTCCACTCCCGGACAAACTTCCCAAAAACTTTCAAATTTCCAACTTTCGCCAAATGGCCCCGAAATGACCTGTAGACTTCCAAATCCACATCCGAATGCTCCTTTAAGACCAGAATCACCATGCGAAGCTATTCCCAGGCTCGAAATCCCAAACAGACATCGATAACATCAAAATCCTCTTCAACCCAAACTTAGGAAATTCTTAAACTTTAAAAATGCCAACCTTCAGTAATAGGAGCCGAAATACTCTCTGGCCACCTGATACTCGACCTGAACATACGCCCAAGTCTGAAATCATCATGCATACCTATTGGAATTATCAAAATTCCATTCTCGATTCATTTGCTCAAAAGTCAAACTTCGGTCAACTCTTTTCATTTAAGCTTCAAAAATGAGAATTGTTCTTTCAATTTAAATTCTGAATCTTCCGAAAATCAAACGACCTCACACGCAAGTCATAATACGTATTAAGAAGTTGCTCGGGACCTTAAGTAGCTGAATAGGGCATAAATTCTTAAAATGACAAGTCGGGTCATTACAAATATGAGAGACACAATTAATATAATAATTAATTCATAATTTAAAATAATTTATGATTTTCAAATAATTATGCAAGAAACTAATTCGAAGACGTATAGACACTCGTCACCTTGCCTATACGTCGTTCACATAAATTTCACATAACAAATAATTCAAGGGTTCTATTCACTCAAGTCAAGGTTAACCACGACACTTACCTCGCTTCGCAAGCTATTTCAAGATTCCAATAAACCTTAGCCTCGCGAATTCATGTCTGAAAGCTTCAAATATAGTCACAAACAATTCAATATACTCAACACGAATCGTAGGAATCAATTCCATATGAATTTACTAATTTTCCGGATTAAAATTCGAAATTCATTTTAAAAATTAACAGTGGGACCCACATATTGAATCCCGGAAAAACTCACGAAATCCGAACACCCGTTCCGATACGAGTTCAATCATACAAAAATTATCGAATTCCGGCATCGGATTGACCTTCAAATCTTCATTTTACATTTTTGGAAGATTTTTTAAAAATCTGATTTTTCTTCCATAAATTCACGGATTCATGATGTAAATGAGTATGGAATCATGAAATATAATAAATATAGGATAAGAAACACTTATCCCAAAGTTTACCCGTAAAAATCGCCCAACAATCGCCTTACCCGAGCTCAAAATTGTGAATAATGAAAAATGGAACGAAATCCGATTTCCAGAACTAAAGTTCTCCTATCGAGGGATTTTTCTTCGCGAACGCGAGCGGTCCATCGCGTTCGCGTAGCACATTTTTTGTGCTTCTCGGATTTCCTCCTTCGCGAACACGAGTCCGGTATCGCAAACACGAAAACCAAATTTCCCCCAGGCCGGCTTTCCCTTTCGCGAACGCATAGCCTTGTGCCTCGACCCTTCGCGAACGCGTGTCCCCGGTCGCGAACGCGAAGCACAAAATGGGCCAGTCCAAATTTCCTCTTTGCGATCGCGAGACTCCCCTTGCGAACGCGATGAAGGAAACTAGATACAAGCATCAGAAAATTCTAGCAGCTGTTTAAGTCTAAATTTTGATCTGTTAACCATCTGAAACTTACCCGAGGCCCCCGAGATCTCAACCAAATACACCAACAAGTCCTAAAACATCATACGAACGTATTCGAAACCTGAAATTATGTCAAACAATGCTAAAAGCATGAATCATACCCCAATTCAAGCTTAAAACACATAAGAATTTTCAACTTCTACATCGATGCCGAAACCTATCAAATCAAGTCCGATTGACCTCAAATTTTGCACACCAGTCGTAAATGCCATAAAGGACCTATGAAAATTTTCAAAGCTTGATTCTGACCCCGATATCAAAAAGTCAACTCACCGGTCAAACTTTTAAACTTAAATTTCTATTTTAGCCATTTCAAGCCTAATTTAACTACGGACTTCTAAATATTTTTCGGACACGCTCCTAAGTCCAAAATCACCATACAAAGATATTAAAATCATTAGAATACTGATCTGGGTCCGTTTGCTAATAATATTGACCGAAGTCAACTTGAGTGAGTTTTAAAGCACTATTTCACATTTTTCACATAAACACTTTCCGAAAAAATTTACAGACTACACACACAAGTTGAGGATTCATGAATAGTGCTATTTGAGGTTTTAGAATACAAAATTAATCATTAAATTTAAATATGACCTATCGGGTCATCACATTCTCCACCTCTAAAACAAACGTTCGTCCTCGAACGAAATTAGAAAATACCTGAGCTGGTAAAAAGGTGTTGATATATACTTCATATGTCCGACTCGGACTCCCAGGTAGATTCTTCTACCGGCTGACCTCTCAATTATACTCGAACTGATGGGTAACTCTTAGACCTCAATTGTCGGACCTGTCGGGCTAGAATAGCTACCGGCTCCTCCTCATAAGTCAAATCCTTGTCCAATTGGGTTGAGCTGAAATCTAACACATGGGACAGATCGCCATGATATTTCTGGAGCATAGACGCATGGAACACTGGATGAACTACTGATAAACTAGGTGGTAGTTCAAGGATGTAGGCTATTTCACCCACCCTTTAGTAACGACCCGACCGGCCGTTTTGAGTATTACAGTCATATTCCCCCATTTACTGCTCAATTTGTGCTTTACAACTATTATGTAACTTGCCAGGGTAATTGGTTCTCCGATGAGGTTTTGAAAAGAATTGAGACACTTAGTCTCCAAGATGAAAGCTTAAGTTGAAATAGTTGATCCGATATCGACTTATGTGTAAACAACCCCGGAATAGAGTTTTGATGATTCCAATAGCTCTGTATGGTAATTTTGGACTTAGGAGCGCAGCCGAATAATTATTTGGAAGTCCGTAGTGGAATTAGGTTTGAAATGGCGAAAGTCGAATTTTTGTGAAGTTTGACCGGGGGTTGACTTTTTTATATCGGGCTCACAATCCGATTCTGGAAATTGGAATAGCTTCGTTATGTCACTTATGACTTGTATGTAAAATTTGAAGTCATTCCGAATTGATTTGATGTGTCTCGGCACAAGATATAGAATTTGAAAAATTTAAAGTTCATTAGGCTTGAATTGGGGTATGATTCGTGATTTTAGCGTTGTTTGACGTGATTTGAGGTTTCAACTAAATGTGTATGATGTTTTAGGACTTGTTGGTGTATTTGGTTGAGGTCACAAAAAACTCGAGCATGTTTCTAATTTATTTCGGATAATTTTTCTTCATGTTGTTATTGCTGGTTGTTGCTGGTTCTGGTGTGACCGCACTTGCAGTTGCATTTGTGCAGGTGCGATGGTCGCAAAAGCGACAGAGAAGTCACAGGAGCGAAGTGCGCAGAAGCGGCCCAACGCGTGAATAAGCGCAACCGTAAATGCAGTTTGCGTGCCCCAGAAGCGCCCACACTCGCAGATACGAGCTTCGTCCGCAGAAGCGAAGGTTGCAGATGCGATCTCTTGTACGCAGATGCAGAAGACGCTAGGCAGAAGCTTTAAATCATGGGTTTTGGTCTCTTTCTTCATTTTCGGATTTTGGAGCTCGGTTTGGGCGATTTTGGAGAGGAATATTTCCACACAACTTGGAGTAAGTGTTCTTGACTCCCTTGTGATTATATTCCATGAATTAACCTTCGTTTTCAGTGTTAGATTATTGATTTTTGAAGAGAAATCACAGGAATGTTCTACAATTTCATAAAATGAATTTTCAAGATTTGAACATCGATTCGGAGTCGGATTTGAGTGAAATTAGTATGGTTGAACTCGTAATTGGATGGGTTGTCGGATTTTGTGAGTTTCGTTGGATTTAGAGACGTGGGATCCACATGCGAATTTTTGAGTGTAATTTCAGATTTTGTGGAAAAACATTAGTATTTTGATATGGAATTAATTTCTATAAATTGTGAAGACTGAATCAAATTAATTTTGACTAGATTCGAGCCATTCAGGAGTTGATACACACGGAATGAAATTTTTGGAGCATTGTTCAGCTTGCTCGACATTGGATTCATCTTGTTCGAGGTAAGGAACTCTTCTAATCTTGGAGTTGAGGGTATGTATAACGACCCGACTTATTATTTTAAGAATTTACGCCCCGTTTAGTGACTTAAGGTCTCGAGAAGCTTCGCAATATGTATTATGACCCGCGGGTGTGGTCGAGTTTTATTTACTAAAGATTCGAAATTAATAAAAGAACAATCCTTAATTTGAAACTTAAATGGAAAGAGTTGACCGGAGATTTGACTTATGAGCAAACGACTCCGGAATGAAATTTTGATGATGTCAATAGCTCCGTATAGTAATTTTGGACTTAGGAGCGTGTCCGGAAACATTAAGCTTTAAATGCCGAAAATTGAATTTTTGGGAAGTTTGACCGGGGGGTTGACTTTTTGATATCGGGGTCGGAATCCGATTCTGGAAATTTGAATAGGTACGTTATGTCATTTATGACTTGTGTGCAAAATTTGAAGTCATTCCGGATTTATTTGATGTGTTTCGGCACAAGTTATAGAATTTCAAAGTTCAAAGTTCATGGATTTTTGATTTGAAGTGGGATTCGTCGTTTTGATGTTGTTCGATGCGATTTGAGACCTCAAACAAGTTTGTAATGTGTTATGGGACTGGTTAGTACGATTGGTTGAGGTCCTGGGGGCCTCGGGTGTGTTTCGGGGTGGTTTCGGATCATTTGGAGTTGTTTTGGAACTGATGATTCTGGTGTTTGGTTTCCTTCTTCGCGAACACGAAGAAAGTCCCGCATTCGCGAAGAAGAAATTTTGGGGGTGCTGTATTTTACCTTCGCGAACGTGAAGGAGTGGACGCGAACGTGAGGCAAGGTCTGGTCAAGCTTATGCGAACTCGACGCAGTGGTCGCGAACTAGAAGAAGGAAGGGGAGTCGGGACCTTGAGCCATTAACCCTTCGCGAACGCGACGCATGGACTGCGAACGCGAAGAAGGAGGGCAGTTGGCTGCCGTAAATGCGAGAGCTCGAACGCGAACGCGATGCTGTGCATGGATTTGACCTTCGCGAACGCGACACTGGTCATGCGAACGCGAAGAAGAAAATCTGGGCAGTGAGTTTAAGTTCAGAAAATGACTTCGTCCCATTTTCCATTTTTGACGGATTGGAGCTCGGGATGAGGCGATATTGGGGAGAGTTTTAGAGGAAACAACGGGTTAAGTGTTCTTGACTCAATATTGGTTAAATTACCCGAATCCTTGGTTGTTTTTAACATTTAATCGGTGAATTAAGTTGGAACAATTGTGAAAACCCTCTTGATTCAATTTAAGATTTGGAGGTCGAGTAGTTATCGGAATTGAATAAAATTGGTATGGTTGAACTCGTATCGGAATGGGCGTTCATATTTTGTAACCTTTGTTGGGTTCCAAGACGTGGGCCCCACGGACGATTTTTGGGTTAAATTTCAGAATTTTGTAGAAAAGTATTTTCATATGGAATTTATTCCTACAATTTGTATTGATTAAATCTAATTAATTATGACTAGATACGAGCCGATCGGAGTCAGAAAATCGAGGAAAGGGCATACTACTTGACTGATTGAGCGCAGTTTGAGGTAAGTATCTTGCCTAACCTTGTGTGGGGGATTTTCCCCTTAGGATTTGAGTCATCTATGTTGATTGTAGTCTCTGTATGTGAGGTGGCAAGTGCGTGCTCAGACTTATTTGTGGAAAGTTGGCCTTTTAGGGTTCTTATGTTCTTATATTCCCTCTGTCTTGCATATTTACTTTGGGACTACGGACGTATTCTGGGAGATCCCCCAGCACTGCATATTTAAATTGGGACTACGGACGTATTCCGGGAGATCCCCCTGTCTTGCATATTTACTTTGTTACTACGGACGTATTCCGGGAGATCCCCCAGCACTGCATATTTAAATTGGGACTAAGGACATATTTCGGGAGATCCCCCTATCTTGCATATTTAATTCGGGAATACGGGACGGTATCCCGGTAGATTCTCCTATGGTTATATCTGTGTTCGGAGCTGCTAATCTTCCATGCTTAAGTGTCACAGGGTGACTTATACTCGAAAGATATTACTAGAAAAGTTTATATTTGAAAGGTTTTTATCTTGAAAGAACTATATTTGAAAGATATTTATTTGAAGGAAGAATATTTCAAAAAAAATAAACTCTTATTGGAAAGGATTATATTCTAAAGATCTCAAATGATATGATGTTTTCACGCTTATCTCAAATGCGGTAGCGTGGAATTAACCGTAAGTATATGTGTAAAAGTAAAAATCATCAATTTGGTAATCTTAGAATAATTCTTAGAACGTTCGAGGACGAACGTTTGTTTAAGAGGTGGAGAATGTAACGACCCGACTTGTCGTTTTAAGAATTTATGCCCCGTTTAGTGACTTAAGGTCTTGAGCAGCTTCACAATATGTATTATGACCTGCGGGTGTGGTCGAGTTTGATTTACTAAAGATTCAGAATTAAATTAAAAGAACAATCCTTAATTTGAAGCTTAAATGGAAAGAGTTGACCGGAGAGTTGACTTATGAGCAAACGACTCCGGAATGAAATTTGATGATGTCAATAGCTCCGTATGGTGATTTTGGCCTTAGGCGCGTGTCCGGAAAATTATTTGGAGGTCTGTAGTGGAATTAATCTTGAAATGCCGAAAATTAAATTTTTGAAAAGTTTGACCGGGGGTTGACTTTTTGATATCGAGGTCGGAATCCGATTCTGGAAATTTGAATAGGTGTGTTATGTCATTTATGACTTGTGTGAAAAATTTGAAGTCATTCCGGATTGATTTGATGTGTTTCGGCACAAGTTATAGAATTTCAAAGTTTAAAGTTCATGGATTTTTTATTTGAAGAGCGATTCATCGTTTTGATGTTGTTCGATGCGATGTGAGACCTCGAGCAAGTTCGTAATGTGTTATGGGACTAGTGGGTATGATTGGTTGAGGTCCCGGGGGCCTCGGGTGTGTTTCGGGGTGGTTTCGGATCATTTGGAGCTGTTTTGGAACTGCTGATTCTGGTGTCTCGTTTCCTTCTTCGCGAACGCGAAGAAAGTCCCATGTTCGTGAAGAAGAAATTTTAGGGGTGCTGGATTTGACCTTCGTGAACGCGAAGGAGTGGACGCGAACGCGAGGCAAGGTCTGGTCAAGCTTACGCGAACACGACGCAGTGGTCGCGAACGCGAAGAAGGAAGGGGAGTCGGGACCTTGAGCCATTAACCCTTCGCGAACGCGATGCATGGACTGCGAACGAGAAGAAGGAGGGCAGTTGGCTACCGCAAACACGAGAGCTCGAACGCGAACGTGATGCTGTGCATGGATTTGACCTTCGCGAACGCGACACTGGTCACGCGAACGCGAAGAAGAATAGCCTGGGCAGTGAGTTTAAGTTCAGAAAATGGGACTTCGTCCCATTTTCCATTTTTGACGGATTGGAGCTCGAGATGAGGCGATATTTGGGATATTTTCAGAGAAAACAACGGGGTAAGTATTCTTGACTCAATATTGGTTAAATTACCCGAATCCATGGTTGTTTTTAACATTTAATCGGTGAATTAAGTTGGAACAATTATGAAAACCCTCGTGATTCAATTTAAGATTTGGAGGTCGAGTTGTTATCGGAATTGAATAAAATTGGTATGGTTGAACTCGTATCGAATGGACGTTCATATTATGTAACCTTTGTTGGGTTCCGATACGTGGGCCCCAAGGATAATGTTTGGGTTAAATTTCGGATTTTTGTAGAAAATTTGTATTTTCATATGGAATTTATTCCTACAATTTGTATTGATTGAATCTAATTAATTATGACTAGATACGAGACGATCGGAGTCATAAAATCGAGGAAAGGGCATACTACTTGACTGATTGAGCGCACTTTGAGGTAAGTATCTTTCCTAACCTTGTGTGGGGGATTTTCTAAGGAGACTCAAGGTAAACCTGCCGTTGCGTTCGCAGGCTTTGGAGTCACCTTCCTATTTTGTATTTACATTGTTTTTACTTATTTCTGAACAATTGTATTTAGAAGTGATAGCAAACTCTGTAGAGATTATGACTAGTACTACCGGTTTTGGAAAATTGTAAATTTTATAAAGATTTCTACATCGAGACTTTTAGATTTCCTTTGTTATTGTTATTACTCAGTAAATGTTAGGCTTACATAGTCCCTAAGACTAGGTGTCATCACGATACCCAACGGAGGGGGAAATTGGGTCGTGACAAGTTGGTATCAGAGCTCTAGGTTCATAGGTGCTACAACTCATAAGTGAGTTTAGTAGAGTCCTGCGGATCGGTACGGAGACGTCTGTACTTATCTTCGAGAGGCTACAGAACTATTAGGATAATATCACTTCTTTCATTCTATCGTGCGGGTTCATTGATCTCGAAGTTTGAACTTTTATCATTCCATTCTCTCACAGATGGTGAGGATACAAGCTGCAGTTGTTGATAACGTTACCCCGGAGCGGATGTCGCTAGAGGTAGAGGCAGAGGCCGACGAGGAGCACATGCCGCAGCCAGAGTAACTCCAGAGCAGCAGGTTCACATTGGTCAGGTTCCGGGTATTGTACTAGTATAACCCGTTATTCCGGTTCAGGAAAAACAAAAAAGAGGCTTGAGATGTTTAAGAAGTATAACCCACCTACTTTCAGTGGCACAGCTTCAGAGGATGCCCATGGATTTCTAGAAAAGTGTCATTGTATTCTCCGCACAATAGGTATTGTGGAAGTGAGCGGAGTTGCCTTTACTACATTTTAACTGTCAGGCGCAGCGTATCAGCGATGGCAAATCTATTAAAAAGGTAGACCAGCCAATGCAACACCACCAGCTTGGCTCAATTTTTGGAAATGTTCTTGAATGAGTTTGTTCCCGAGACTCTCCGAGATGCGTGACGCACAGAGTTTGAACGGTTGCGTCAGGGCACTATGGCAGTGTCAGAATATGCTATCAAGTTTAGTGAGTTAGCCCATCATGCAACTATCTTAGTTCCTACAATTATAGAACGGGTCCGCAGATTCATTAAGGGACTGGATTATGATATTAAAATATGCATGGCTCGAGAGTTGCAAACTGATACTCCATTTCAACAAGTAGTGGAGATTGTAAGGAAGATTGAGGGTGTTTTAGATGAGGAAGGGGAGTCTAAGGAGGCCAAAATGTCTCGAAGATTTGGAGGGTTCAGTGGATTTTACTCTTCAGCTAGGACCCATTATAGTGAAGGCTAGAACAGTCGGCCAGCTCAGTCCACACATCAGACTACTCGGAATGCTCCAGTAAGTTCTTGCGATGCACCACCGGCACGGAATTCCTATAATGGTTATTCCAGTTATCCGGCACAGATTCAGTACGAGCAACCGCGACCGCAAAAGTATTGTTATGAATGTGGTGATACTAGGCACATCATGAGAGATTGTCCCAGACTTGGGAGGGGGGGATTTCATCAGAGCACTCAAGCTACGAGCTTTATTACAGTTAATACTCCAGGTGCACTGTCAGTTAGAGGTGGAAGACAGGCGGGTAGTGGGCGCCTAAGAGGTGGAAGGCCCGACCCGTTGATTTAATCACTATGATTTGGCGGAGGCCAATATACCAGATGGTGTCGACACAGGTACGATCTTGATTTTTATTATAAAAGGATATTTTCCTTAATTTGATTCGGTTCTGAATATTGAGGTGAGTCCTCCTATTATGCTCCACTTATGGTTGAGTTTCATAAATTTGTGACCCACTTATATGTTTATCCCTGTTGGGAGATTTAAAGATGTGAACCCGTGTCTGTCATTATATGTTTGGTACATAATTGAGGGCTATAAGCCCAAAAGTAATTCTTGTTATTCATTAAAGTGGGTTCAATGTGTTTCGAAATAATTGATTCCACTTTTTATGAATTATATGCCCTACCGGTAGGAGGGTTCATTATGTGTTGTGAAAACTGTTTATGAAATATATATTGAAAAGAAGAAAGAAAGGAAAAATTTAAATTTCAGTTGGCACAATGTGCAAAATACTTGTGATTCGGAGTGGAGGACGAGATCCTCACATTTTTATATTATGTGAATTATTTAAACCGGGCTTCAAGCCGCTTTGGAAGATATATAAGGACGAGGTCCTTGTGATGAAATATTTATGAGTTTAAAATTCTCTCTTTGTGAAAAATTAATTTGTACAATAAGATTAATAGGGAGTCATGCCTGTTAGGCTTTTTTGATATTCTTGTATATTTTCTGTGCATATTCAGCTATTTTTGTGCTGTAAATATTGAGTTTTAGCCTATGAGATGAGTGCCCAGGTGGCGTTAAATGTGACTCAGTAATCCAAGTAAGTAATCATGAGGTCTTCGTGCCTCACATTCTGTTGTCAATATTGTGAAAATTCGAAATGAGGTGGATGATGCTGAAATGTATTTATGAACAACTTTTAAGACTAGAGATGTGGTGATGAGTGTACATATGATGTGCATCATGCCGGATATCATTATGAAAATGCAGTGCTTGTAATGCGGAAATTAGTGTTATTGATATATACATTGTGGTGCTTTGTTGAATTGTGGATGTGTTGTTAGGAGTTGTTTGGTGTTACTCTAGCAGGTGGATAGGCCCAATTACAAGGGAGACTCTACCGAAATTTCTGAAAAATTTGGGAGTTAGTAAAATTTGAAGGATTGAGAATTACAAAAGAAGAGATAAATATGTTATGTGTTTAAGGGCGAATGATCCTAAGCGGGGAATAATGCAGCACCCCAAAGAAAGTTTTGAAATACTTCAACACTATCAAGAAAATTGATGTGTGCATAGGCACGAGTTGCTATAGCCAGTTGAGACTAATACTGTGCGTTGTTGGGAGAAATCAGGCCTTTAGAAAATATTGGAGCATAAGCAAATTGCCTTAAAGTTTTTAAGTATGGATAAAAGAAATAATCTCAAATGATATGATGTTGTCACGCTTGTCTCAAATGCGGTAGCGTGTAATCAACCGTGAGTATATGTGTAAAAGTAAAAATCATTAATTTGGTAATCTCAGAATAATTCTTAGAATGTTCGAGGACGAACGTTTGTTTAAGAGGTGGAGAATGTAACGACCCGACTTGTCATTTTAAGAATTTACACCTCGTTTAATGACTTAAGGTTTCGAGCAGCTTCGCAATATGTATTATGACCCGGGAGTGTGGTCGAGTTTGATTTACTAAAGATTCGAAATTAAATTAAAAGAACAATTCTTAATTTGAAGCTTAAATGGAAAGAGTTGACCGGAGAGTTGACTTATGAGCAAACGACTCCGGAATAAAATTTTGATGATGTCAATAGGTCTGTATGGTGATTTTGGACTTAAAAGCGTGTTCGGAAACTTATTTGGAGGTCCGTAGTGGAATTAAGCTTGAAATGCCGAAAATTGAATTTTTGGAAGTTTGACCGTGGGGTTGACTTTTTGATATCGAGGTCGGAATCCGATTATGAAAAATTTGAATAGGTCCATTATGTCATTTATGACTTGTGTGCAACATTTGAAGTCATTCTAGATTGATTTGATGTGTTTCGGCACAAGTTATAGAATTTCAAAGTTCAAAGTTTATGGATTTTTTATTTGAAGTGAGATTCGTCATTTTGATGTTGTTCGATGAGACAGACCTCGTCAAGTTCGTAATGTGTTATGGGACTTGTTGGTATGATTGGTTGAGGTCCCGGGAGCCTCGGGTGTGTTTCGGGGTGGTTTCGGATCATTTGGAGTTGTTTTGGAACGGCTGATTCTGGTGTCTGGTTTCCTTCTTCGCGAACGCAAAGAAAGTCCCGCGTTCGCGAAGAAGAAATTTTGGAGGTGCTGGATTTGACCTTCGCGAACGCGAAGTAGTGGACGCGAACGCGAGGCAAGGTCTGGTCAAGCTTACGCGTACGCGATGCAGTGGTCGCGAACGCGAAGAAGGAAAGGGAGCCGGTACCTTGAGCCATTAACCCTTCGCAAACGCGACGCATGGACTGCGAACGCGAAGAAGGAGGGAAGTTGGCTACCGCGAATGCGAGAGCTCGAACGCGAATGCGATGCTGTGCATGGATTTGACCTTCGCGAACGCGAAGAATAAAAGCTTGGGCAGTGAGTTTAAGTTCAGAAAATGGGATTTCATCCCATTTTCCATTTTTGACGGATTGGAGCTCGGGATGAGGCGATATTTGGGAGATTTTCAGAGGAGACAATGGGGTAAGTGTTCTTGATTCAATATTGATTAAATTACCCAAATCCATAGTCGTTTTTAACATTTAATCGGTGCATTAAGTTGGAAAAATTGTGAAAACCCTCTTGATTCAATTTAAGATTTGGAGGTCGAGTTTTTATCGGAATTGAATAGAATTGGTATGGTTGAGCTCGGATCGGAATGGGCGTTCATATTTTGTAACCTTCGTTGGGTTCCGAGACGTGGTCTCCACGGGCGATATTTGGGTTAAATTTCGGATTTTTGTAGCAAATTTGTATTTTCATATGAAATTTATTCCTACAATTTGTATTAATTGAATCTAATTAATTATGACTAGATACGAGCCGATCGGAGTCAGAAAATCGAGGAAAGGGCATACTACTTGACTGATTGAGCGCAGTTTGAGGTAAGTATCTTGCCTAACCTTGTGTGGGAAATTTTCCCCTTAGGATTTGAGTCATCTATGTTGATTGTAGTCTGTGTACGTGAGGTGGCGAGTGCGTGCTCAGACTTATTTGTGGAAAGTTGACCTTTTAGGGTTCTTATGTTCTTATATTCACCGTGTATGATGTTGTTCTTAATACGCTTAAATTCCTATTTGCTAGTTTCACCTTACATGCTTTGATTAGAGATAATTGCTTTAGGATTCACTCTTACTGCCTATTTGACCCTTATTAGACATAACCAAAGATTTTATCTCTTCTATCGCCGTGCTATATTTTTTCATAATTGCTTATCTTTAATTGAAATCATTATGTGCTCATCCTATAATTGTTTAGTCTTAATTGAAGTTATGATTATCTTCTGTTGCTTATCCTTACTTGAACTGTTGAATATTCCTCGTAATATTTCAACCTCAAAAAGAGTTTAGATAACCTATATCTTAGTTGACTTGCCATTATTTGGAACTATTTGACTCGTGTTGGCTTCTTATCGTTTACTTGAATATTATGGGATCGTTGCTTTATTTTGTTTTGTTTTCCCTTGTTAAGTTGTTCTCCTTGTGCCTAGAATTCTTCACTGTGGTTATTCCTTGTGAATGAGTTCTACCGTTCTTGTCATTTAAGTTCTTGAGTTGATTTGCTCGTCGTACCTTGCATC
>AWOL01S0004105.1:0-12132 GCA_000715115.1 Nicotiana otophora | reverse complement strand
CCCAGTCCCTTGTTGTTTGAAGAAACCCTCCACTTCAATTGGTATTTTTTCACGAAAAGTAGACATGAGATAAGAAATCCAGCCTTTCACTAAGATTTCGAATAGCGGGTCCCGGATTCAAGTTGATTCTATTTCGACTCTTTCTCAGAGAAAGACGATCAAACAATTCCCAATCATGGCCCTTGCGGACCGGATCATCCATATAATATACAAAAAGAAACTCCAGATATTTGAGATCTTTCTCTTTGAATCATTCTGAAGTAGAAGGGGGTAAGCTCCTTGCCGAATCGAAGTTATTGATTTTATTCGCTACTGGAGCCCCTACTATTACTGTTCAAGACGAAAAGAGGATTGTATCAAATACGGAAAGGTCATGGGGATAGAACCCACAGGCACCGGACTGAGGTATGAAATGAAGTACGAGTTTCACTTGCTTCGGGCTCAAGCTTAGATAGAAGAGTTCAATGAGTCCACTAGTCCATCAATGAAAATTTGATAGAAAGCTCAAGGGAGAAAGTCACAATCCATTGAATAAGATCGGCTCAAGGTGAGAGCTCAAAAAAGAAAGAAAGTGAGGTAAGGCCAGTGTGGAGTAGCTAGAACATATGGGAGGTAATTCGTCCTACATTGGGTGACTTGATAAAGCCTTGTGTTCGTTTTAGTGACCTGGAGTCTTCTTTTGGGAACTCTCCCTCTATGAACGTGAACTACGGAGGAGGATGGATTTGATGTAGGAGTAGAGTGGAATCTGGAGCAGGGTATCAGGTTTAGATGACCTCCAACTGGATAGAGCAGGATTGGTGGAACCTGTGGTCGTCTCAAAATAGAAAGAGGTGAAGACGTGCCAACATGAGGTGTTCCAAAAGGAACATAAGAGAAAAGAATAGGACTAGAAAAAAGGTTCGCTCTTAAAGAAGAGCTACGGAGGTGGATGCGGATTCAGTCTGAGTTAAGTTCATAGGTATTGCCTAAAAATATCAATTTTATAGAACAATAGAGCACTGACCTAAACTAGACCTCTTATAAGGCAGAAAGAAGGTCAACCTCACCTTAGGTAATGACACCTTTCTTTCTCGACGAACAAAGAGTCAAAACTAGATTTCGAGGTAACCAACCATAGAGCTACCAGCCAACAAAAAAAACGAGTTCTCCTTCACGGATAACTAAGCTTTGACAAGGGAGAGGGGGACCAAACTATTAGGAGGAAGAAGTACATGGAAGACATGGTCACTTGTGAATGAACTAGCCGAAGGGGACCATCACAGTTGGGGCGGTGGATGACAGGCTAGCTCACCAAGAACATCACGAGAGGTTGGGGATCACTTGGTTGTGGCAAGTCAAGGAGTGGTTAGGTCAAGGGATTTCAGGCAGAAGTCCCATCAATCAGAAGAAAAGGATGTTCCACGAAAGAAGGAAACAAGGATATCCAAAAGAATAGGCCTTGGAGGAAGGCATGAATGAGAGAAGACCGGTCTAAGGGCCGCAAGATATGCTACAAGGTTGAATCAGTCCACTAAGGGATGATCTTATACATGATTTCAGGGAAATGTTCAAGTCAAGGATTTAGGCGATCAAAGAAAAGAAGACTTGAAAGAAAAGCCTTCTATCCCACAGCTAAGGCATTTATCCAATACAGAGAGAGCGTCATATAGAATAACTCTATCCTTTGGAAACCACTTATCCCTCTCATCGACGACCTTCACTAGGGTCGAGATTCATGGTTAGGGAAGGATCAGGTCTTTTTGAGAGCTTATTGCCACGCAAAAATAAGCTTTGTGACTGATTTCTTTGAGTCGGCTTCTTTTTCGTGCGTGATAGAGCATGAGGTTCGAGAGTTGTACGAACAAATGCTTTATTCGATCACTTTTTGCTACCTTAGTGAGTGATGAGATAGCGTATGATCTGTGCGCTAAGCATGCAGCAAGCATTTTCTACTTCAACAACTTCTACTTATAGCTTAGTAGTTTTGTCTTTTAAAATTTTCTTTCCTCTTTTCTTTTCCTTTTAGATGATGACAAACGAACTGAAAACTGCGAATTCTTCTAATTAATTAAATCTTTTTGTTAAATCCAATTTTCTTATATATATAGCAGAGTGATCNATAGGCGCTTCTAATTTCTTTGGAGATTCTCAATGCAGCATGTGCTATTTGGAATTTGGGGAAACAGAGAGAGCTCTCTAGGCTCTCCTGATCAAATTAAGAGTTCGCTTTGCCAGTTCATGAATATGCCGCACCCAACAGTTTGAGGAGTTGGCCAGATACGGGTCGNCTCTTTATGAAAATTTGTCAAGTAAGCTTGTCCCCAAAGTGCTTACGTAGTCGGTCACTGTTTGGCTAAGATCCTTGATGATTGATTTATAAACCACTAACACTTTCTGTCTTTTGTTAAGTTTTCTCATATCAACTNATCTCTTTCTGCCGATTCCCCGAGTTGTCGGAATCTCTAATTCGATCAGGACTAGGAGTCCCATTCATTCATTTATGGGAGAGACTCTCTATTCCCGTTCTCCACCGGGTCATTAAGTGATTAGCTAGCTCAATCCATTTTCCATCCGATGATCTTCACCCTAGGACTGACTCTGCTCGACCTGCCTTGATTGCCTAGCTAATGCTACCATCACAAGCAACCTCTCAAAGAATAGGGAGTGAACGACCCTTCTATTTGGATCGGTGATTCCGTTCGGCTGAGCCAGCTATCAAAAGTCTTGCAAGCAACCTACACTAAGCTAAGCGAGCTAGAAGCTAAAGTGAATCTTTTTTGGCATCTTTTTCTTTGCTTTGACCACAACTTTGTTTGCTCTTCCTCTTTCCTTCGGCCCATCTTTCAAACCTAGAAAAAAGTTCGAGCCTTCGGGATCTCTCTTGAACAGTGGTCGGCCAGTCCTTTTCTTCTGTTGATGCTTTGACTGTCTCTCATATCATTCGATAATAAAGATCCACTACTTGCCTTGTCGATGCAAAACTCAGCACCTCGCTTCGTTACTAGTACACCTACTAGACCCATACTCATTACGAATGTGTTCACCAGACATCTGACTTAGCAATATTCTTCTTAGACCGGCAACGATAAGGAAGGAAATCTATGGATAATGGGATATAGAAGTGCGACGGTCAGCTCAGTCAGAGTGGAAGCGGTCAGGCAAGGTGTTTGTCATACAATGTAAAGAAAGCGAGGGTAGCGCTTTCCATATGAAGAAGGCGACTAAAATGGGAGACGAAGGCGAAGCGGGCTTTCCATATAGATGTAGCACTTGCAAGGCAATTTAGCCGACGTTAGCAAGATGTAGCGCTAGCTAGGTTAGGGTAGCACTTGCGATAAAGAAGCTAGCGAGCAAACAGGCCAGGCAGGCGAGCGATAGTACAAGAAAGCTAACATGCGGGGGAGGTTGAAGGGGTCTTGCGCAACCTTCGCATTATCGCAAGCACAACTTTTGACCCCTTCGTCTACAACCTCTCATTTGTTCGACTACTCGTGGGGCCTGCTGCTTTTAGGTATAAGAAGCCCTACCCAGGAAAAGAGTGTAAAGCAGTACTCATGTTAAATTGTGTCCTTTGTAAACAAAAGAGCTCATGCCATAAATTTCTAGTGAAGACCGGGTCCCTAGTCACAGACAATTGAGTGTGGCATTCCATGCAATGAATATGCCAATCAATGACATTGCGAAGGTAGATGTTTTTCTTTGCCTTTCAAGATATTGCGTATATAGAGAAAGATAGCCAGTCCTCTTGGGCGGTCGAGAGTGTTATGTAAAAATGACCAAGGAGGATCCTATCTTAAAGGAGAAGGAGAAGGAGTGGGAGGTAGCTTTAGGCGCGGAATCGAATGGTTACAAGATAAAAAATTAGACAAAGGAGAGCACTTAGACAATTCACTTTGAGTATAGGAAAGTCTACTGGTAGGAATTCCTCAGGGCGTATTACGGTTTTTCACCGAGGGGGTGGATAGAAGCGAAGAATTGATCTAAAATGAAGCACTTCATCTATAGGCATTGTAGAAAGAATAGAATATGAGCCTAATTGTTCTTCTCAAATCGCTCCAGTACGATGGCCCGGGGGGGTTCGCTAGAGNCTTTATGGTAACTAGCATGCGTTAGGGAAAGAGTATACCAAGCTGAAGGCTATCCCCAAAACTACAAGTGATGGGGATCATTTGCCATAACGCTCTAATGCACGTCGTTAGGCGCTTTGGAACACTGCCGATCGCCACCTCTTGCAAGCAATCGTCGGTCACAAATGGGAATAATCATATGCTATCATAGGCGCTTCTAATTTCTTTGGAGATTCTCAATGCAGCATGTGCTATTTGGAATTTGGGGAAACAGAGAGAGCTCTCTAGGCTCTCCTGATCAAATTAAGAGTTCGCTTTGCCAGTTCATGAATATGCCGCACCCAACAGTTTGAGGAGTTGGCCAGATACGGGTCGAAGCCCTGCCTTGGAAAAGTTAGGACTTTTGGGCAGATTCCAGTATCCGACCCATCTCTTTCTGCCGATTCCCCGAGTTGTCGGAATCTCTAATTCGATCAGGACTAGGAGTCCCATTCATTCATTTATGGGAGAGACTCTCTATTCCCGTTCTCCACCGGGTCATTAAGTGATTAGCTAGCTCAATCCATTTTCCATCCGATGATCTTCACCCTAGGACTGACTCTGCTCGACCTGCCTTGATTGCCTAGCTAATGCTACCATCACAAGCAACCTCTCAAAGAATAGGGAGTGAACGACCCTTCTATTTGGATCGGTGATTCCGTTCGGCTGAGCCAGCTATCGAAAGTCTTGCAAGCAACCTACACTAAGCTAAGCGAGCTAGAAGCTAAAGTGAATCTTTTTTGGCATCTTTTTCTTTGCTTTGACCACAACTTTGTTTGCTCTTCCTCTTTCCTTCGGCCCATCTTTCAAACCTAGAAAAAAGTTCGAGCCTTCGGGATCTCTCTTGAACAGTGGTCGGCCAGTCCTTTTCTTCTGTTGATGCTTTGACTGTCTCTCATATCATTCGATAATAAAGATCCACTACTTGCCTTGTCGATGCAAAACTCAGCACCTCGCTTCGTTACTAGTACACCTACTAGACCCATACTCATTACGAATGTGTTCACCAGACATCTGACTTAGCAATATTCTTCTTAGACCGGCAACGATAAGGAAGGAAATCTATGGATAATGGGATATAGAAGTGCGACGGTCAGCTCAGTCAGAGTGGAAGCGGTCAGGCAAGGTGTTTGTCATACAATGTAAAGAAAGCGAGGGTAGCGCTTTCCATATGAAGAAGGCGACTAAAATGGGAGACGAAGGCGAAGCGGGCTTTCCATATAGATGTAGCACTTGCAAGGCAATTTAGCCGACGTTAGCAAGATGTAGCGCTAGCTAGGTTAGGGTAGCACTTGCGATAAAGAAGCTAGCGAGCAAACAGGCCAGGCAGGCGAGCGATAGTACAAGAAAGCTAACATGCGGGGGAGGTTGAAGGGGTCTTGCGCAACCTTCGCATTATCGCAAGCACAACTTTTGACCCCTTCGTCTACAACCTCTCATTTGTTCGACTACTCGTGGGGCCTGCTGCTTTTAGGTATAAGAAGCCCTACCCAGGAAAAGAGTGTAAAGCAGTACTCATGTTAAATTGTGTCCTTTGTAAACAAAAGAGCTCATGCCATAAATTTCTAGTGAAGACCGGGTCCCTAGTCACAGACAATTGAGTGTGGCATTCCATGCAATGAATATGCCAATCAATGACATTGCGAAGGTAGATGTTTTTCTTTGCCTTTCAAGATATTGCGTATATAGAGAAAGATAGCCAGTCCTCTTGGGCGGTCGAGAGTGTTATGTAAAAATGACCAAGGAGGATCCTATCTTAAAGGAGAAGGAGAAGGAGTGGGAGGTAGCTTTAGGCGCGGAATCGAATGGTTACAAGATAAAAAATTAGACAAAGGAGAGCACTTAGACAATTCACTTTGAGTATAGGAAAGTCTACTGGTAGGAATTCCTCAGGGCGTATTACGGTTTTTCACCGAGGGGGTGGATAGAAGCGAAGAATTGATCTAAAATGAAGCACTTCATCTATAGGCATTGTAGAAAGAATAGAATATGAGCCTAATTGTTCTTCTCAAATCGCTCCAGTACGATGGCCCGGGGGGGTTCGCTAGAGAAAATGCAACACGATAGAAGAGTTCGCTCTGACGCATAAGATCCACGAATCAACCACGACTACAATATGCTGTCAATTTTCATTATCTTCCCTGCCCGGGAAGGGGGATCAAAGAAAGGTAGCCCGCTTCTCTCCTGGACGGATGGTGACTTATGTAGTGGTCGGCCTTCCTACCAGAATGCCTTCTTGGTAGAAGAGCCCCTTTTTTACTAGTAAGGATGCATGAAGCAAAAATCTTGCGCGAAGGACATTTTCTTCTCTGTCCGGTCGTCTACAAAGGCCAAGGAAGAGACTGCATCCCTTTCCTTTGGTAGCTCTTTTGGTTTCCCAAGGATTGCGGTAGCTGGGGCAAAGCCCGCTTTCTTTGCTCCGCGAATGAGAGAGAAATTCAGAGAAAAAAGCACGTTCTCTCTTTGCAAGATCCGAAAGTGGAGAACGCATAGAATTCTATGGGTACATAGGATCAAACATAAAGAAGCACTCAATTGGCAGAGTTTTAGGCGGAAAGAGACTTTAGGACTTGTTGGAGCTTCTGAGCGTAACGAATCAAAGCCGAAGACGGATCAAGATAGCTTGCCTATCAAGCCGATAGGCGATGGGATGAAGGATGGAAGGTGCAAAGTAGATCATTCACCTATCATGTGACCCGTTGGTTCAAAGAAATGTCTTGCGCATAGTGGCCCACATAGAAAGAGATCCCCTTTATGTTAGGGGAGCACTAAAATGCAACTTCGATCGGATGCGAGTATCAAAATCCCACCGCTGAGATGTCCAGCGGATTCCTGGGCCTTGGCGAATGGCCGGCCACCTTTTACGTTAGAAGAGCAAAAGGCCCAGGACTAGCAGGATGAACCAATTTGAATGAGTGTAAGCTTCATTGCCCGAACACGATTGGTGCTTACCATAGTAGGTGCTACCGTGGTAGCAAGAGAGGCCAGGCGATGACAATTGAGAGGTTGTCACTGAGCATTTTTAGTCACACGGGAAAAGAGGTAAAATGGCAGGGCCATACGCCCGTTTGGTCTAAACCAATAGTCAGTCATCAATTGGAAGCGGACAAGATGGTGATGAATTGCGATTGGTCTAAACCTTGGAGTAGCAACTTATTGCGACCTGCCTAGAATTCCCATACAGACTAAGACCTTATTCACACAGCGAAGAAAGGCCGAGCGCTTCTTTGCAATGAGCTGGCTGCTTCTTTGCCATGCGCTTTGCTTCACTTTATTTTATAGAAGAAATAGACCAACTGAGAGTGAAAGGCAAGGGCAAGCGATAGAAAGGAGAGTCCCTCGCATGAACTACTACTACTAAAAAATGGTGAGACCATTAGTAAAAGAAGGACCAAGGAGGATCCTATCCTAAAGGAGAAGGAGGAGTAGGAGGAGTTAGTTTTCTTTGAAGATCGAGGAACGTAGTGTCGGACAATTATGCCATTTGGAAGAAGTCTTCTACAAAAGCAAAGCCTATGACGAGTAAGTGGAGAGGAACGATCGCCAAGGATTCTTATCTCATTCCATTCCAGTGGCTCAACCAGTAACCAATGGCGAAAACCCAAAAATTCATGGTTTCCCGGTAGAACCCTATTTCGCCCAAGTTGTTTCGGAACCGAAAATAAGAAGCGGTTTTTCGCACAACTTGCTCATAGTGCAGGTCCCACTTGTATATTGTATTTTGCCAAAGAAGCATCAGACAGGATGGAGTTCTTACCTTTTGGGACTCCTTGGACCAAGATATGCTTTTATTATATGGTCAATACCGATCTACTTTAGTAGATCATATGGATGTAGAAAAAGCTTCTAATTTGGATGAAATAGAAACATCTCATTCCCATTTCTATTTACCCACTTCATATCTTTGTTTCGTGTGTTTCTGCGAGGAATTCGATCTCAGAATACCACCTAAATAACTTCGGCCAGAGAGTCAAATAGGTCGGGAAGAAAGAATCTAAGGTCGGGTCGGACGACATACATTTTTGTTGGTTCCACCACCACTAGAGATTGGACATATATATAGTCTTTCTTCTAAAAAAGGGATTCGTATATATATATTTTAAAAATAGTTGCAAGACAAAAATAGGGTGCAAAAAACCGAAAGCCCTTCTTTTATTTAAGTTCCTCGCAGATACATGCCTTGGATACCCGGATCAACATTCTTGGAAAACAAATGAATCGAGGGTTCGGAGGAGAATTGGCAATTCAATCTCGTGAACTAATCGAGACTAAAATTGTAAAAAGAGATATGAACAGAGAGGAATAACCAATCGATGAAAGAACATGAAACCATTCTGTTTCGGTAGCGGTACGAGAATCGGTTAGGGGCAATAAGGTTGGTGAAGTGGTTGGATTTTGTTAGCTGTTCCAACCACTGCTGGATGTGATTCCAAGAGCTGAACAAGAATGAATACCATGCTGAAGAGTCAAGACCAGGCTCCCTAATGGAATGTTAAACCGATGTATTCCGGATCGACCGAATTGGTACGGAAGTTTCATTCGGGATTCATCTATCCATATTTAGAACTACTGGATCAACTACTCTAGCATTTAGCCTTTGGAACCTGTGGAACCCTAAAGTCACTCGCCCGTTCAAACTCTTCTGTCCATCCCATTTAAAACCCTTGATTCAGCGAATCCGGGGACATAGACCTAGCCCCTTCTTTATTTAAACAACCAAGATAAGGTCTAAGACCGTCTCTTCTTTTCCACATCCTCATTCATCCTTCTTTCTGGATACTTAAGCTTCTAATGCTATGAAACCAACTTTCCCAATCAATCAATTAAAATATATTTGTAGGAACCTGCCCTCATTAAACTGAATGTATACCCTTCCCGCATTTGAAGACAGACTAATGTTTAATGTTTAAGACCTCATGCTTTCATGGAGATCCTTTCTTGTCTGACTGTCGGAGATTACCCATATATGGATGAAGAACCGTGAAGTTTGACAATCTTTTGAGGGAGGGGAGTTGACTAACTGATAAAGAACTGGCAGAAGGGGAAAAGAGGAGTGAAACCATTCGAAAGAGTTGGAAGGACTTCGCTAATCATAATAAGGTTGGTCCCACCTTCGTCCGGGGACTCGAATGAGGTATTTTGTGCTTTCCCTATTGAGAGTCTCTTCCATTCTCTCTTCACCAGACAGACAGACAGACAAATAGGCAATCTGATAGATAGATTATAGCTTCCTCACTATCAGCAAGCTCCCACAGGCGATGAACTGCTTTTGACTTCTTCATTCGGTTTGTAGCCAACACTGGGGCTGACTTTATACAGAGAGAGGTAAATCAGCAAAAAAAGCTCTTTTTGAATCAGATATTGGATAGGCTAAGCTAGGTGTAGCCTGCTGTCTCTACGATTTTACTTAAGGCAGGGTGCTATTGTACCAGTGGTGGAATGGCTTGAAGCAAGTCGTTTGTCTGGAAAGGGTGTAGCGATAACCAAAGTGGACTCTACTAGAAAGTAAATATGTTGTATAGGGAACTGGCCTTAGAGTAGTGTATCNCAGAAGGGGAAAAGAGGAGTGAAACCATTCGACAGAGTTGGAAAGGACTTCGCTAATCATAATAAGGTTGGTCCCACCTTCGTCCGGGGACTCGAATGAGGTATTTTGTGCTTTCCCTATTGAGAGTCTCTTCCATTCTCTCTTCACCAGACAGACAGACAGACAAATAGGCAATCTGATAGATAGATTATGGCTTCCTCACTATCAGCAAGCTCCCACAGGCGATGAACTGCTTTTGACTTCTTCATTCGGTTTGTAGCCAACACTGGGGCTGACTTTATACAGAGAGAGGTAAATCAGCAAAAAAAGCTCTTTTTGAATCAGATATTGGATAGGCTAAGCTAGGTGTAGCCTGCTGTCTCTACGATTTTACTTAAGGCAGGGTGCTATTGTACCAGTGGTGGAATGGCTTGAAGCAAGTCGTTTGTCTGGAAAGGGTGTAGCGATAACCAAAGTGGACTCTACTAGAAAGTAAATATGTTGTATAGGGAACTGGCCTTAGAGTAGTGTATCGAACTAAAAGACAGGAGTGACCCATAATCATTGACGAAGAGAAAGTCTTGGAAAGGAATCAAACATATTAAGGAGGAGCTTTCACAAAGGCCAATAGTTGATAGCTGATGTCACTAGCCTTTAACTTCTTTATCTACTTGAAAGCTGATGTGCGTATGAATTTCTTCAAGGAAGTGTCCCATATGATATTATATTAGTAAAGATCCCTTGATCCTAGATAAATAAGCAGATATGCCTATGGCTAAAAAGATAGCAAGAGCTATTCTCAATTTAGTCTCTCAGAGGCCAGCTCGTTGTAACCCTAAAACACAGCATTAGGGGGGTTGGGCTCCCCCTGCTGAAATACAACAAAAATGGGACAGCCTGGAACGATGATCCTTCTCAAGCCTGATGCCTAATTTGGACTTTCTCTTTCTGCTACTTGCCACTCCAATGTTTAGGATTTAGTTTCGAACCGATGGGATGTTTCGAATGGTAATGAAGCTTGCCATTCTGTTTAATTGGTCGAATCTGACTCTGGGCCTGCTTTTTTGCTAGATTTTTCATTATGCTGGTTCAACTACTTCTTATGCTTGAAATACCTAAACACCTGAAATCCACTCTCAATAGATGCTGCCCCTTTAGTAGTGTGAAAGGGTGGTAGGTAGAACTAAGGGAATAATCTTTTTTGGTTCGGTAATCAAATCAATAGGTTTCCCGAATGGGAATATAGGAAGAAGCCAATAGCCTGTAGGCTTGCCAGCGGACTTGCTTAACCTATTGAAATGTAAGTATAGACTTCTAGCACATGGTTGGCTAGCTAAAGGTCAGCTTCGGTTCTAGGCAAAGATCCGCCAGTAGTAGCACCTATCCTAGTTCCCATTCATCATTCATTGAAAGTCTTCCCCCCTTGCCATGCTTCAACCAGCTGCTTTGCGGATTGCTCTTGCTCTTACTGCTCCTTCCTATGCTTCCTGCTTCTGACTACTTGCCTTACCCTCACCGTCATTGTCTTCTTGCTTGATATCTCGTTTTCCATATCTCATGCAATTAAAGGGAACGAGACTGGAAAGACCAAATTAAGCCCGGCGGGGGAATGCTTACTGATACCAAAGTCGTTCTGCTCGTCCCTCTTTCCATTCAAGGATGGACTTCACTTTGTTCTCCTTGAAGAAAGCAAGTTTGCGATTACGTAGATGATAATCGGCTTATACAAAGGTTTGTTTGTTGGAATCTTCTTCTGTCAAAATCATTTGGGAGGCCTTGGTGGTGTCATATTATATAAAATAGTTTAGAAAGCTATTCCTACAAGGAAAGGCCTCCTTTCTTTCATCTAAAAGCTAGCTGGTCTCTTTTTATATTCAAAAACGGAAGGCGCCGCTTTAAAGAAAGTCGCCTAGGTTCTTAAGAAAGATTTTTTGTTTTGTAAAACAGAATTCTCATTTGACTGAAGTATAGCAGTATGAAAACTCTTTGAGAAATTCAATAAGTTTCTCAAGGATTTTGAGAATACCCGACATAAGACTAGACTTTGATTTTTTCTTTTTATATTCATTTTCTCGTTTTATTATTTGTTTACATGAGTAAACCATCCATGTCTTTCCTGTTCCACTAGCTAGGAGATAATTTGAAAATGCCCCCTTCGTTATTACTTATTTCTTTATGTCAAAGACCAGAAGATGGAAACAACATTTGTTTCATTCTTTTCTTATGATGTCGTGTATAACAACCTTAATCGCACAAGCCTGAGCTGGGCCTACCTCCATCCCTAGAGGAGCCGTATGAGGCGGAAGCTCCACGTACAGTTTTGAAGCCAAGCCTTTGCAGCAATGGGGCCTAGGGACCGATATGATGATTGGTTTAGGTAGGGCGGCCGACCTACTACGGGCGTGATTTCGGACTCGGGCGTATGCTCGTAACGGTTTTTGGATGAGGTGGGAGCGTTCCGGTGCGTAATAGTGAAAGTTGGTTCTTTGAAGCTTTTAGAAGTTATTTAAATTTGGT